>BQNB010000622.1:0-43236 GCA_026074375.1 Tanacetum coccineum | reverse complement strand
ACATTATTGGACTTCGCATATTATATTTTTAATATGTAAGACTTGGTTAATATTAGACTTTACGTATTTTTAATACGTATGACTTTTATTAAATTGAGACTTTACGTATTCTGTGTGAATACGTAAGGTGCATGGATATAGTGTGTGGGATCATGTTCTTTCTCCCACCTGTCTAAGTCCCCCTTTGGGTCGCTATTAAGATCCTAATTTATATGTACTTGTTGCGCTCCACTGTTCTGGAGTGTAAATATTATGGAAAGCGCTACTAGAGGTTGCCAACCTCTCGGTTCCATTGTTCAGGAATTTGCATAATATTTATATATAGGGGCAATCGTTCATTTGTGCTTTGACACTATATTTATTGTGTGTGCATTTTACTGGAACATTTTTACTTTAATATTAACCAATTGGCTTTGAACATTTAGACTTTCTATTATTAGGCATATATGTATATTATGGAATTGTATGTGAATTTATACGATACAAGTCTTGTATGGGCGGGACTTGTATTGAGATAAATTCATATGACTCTGGCCATGATGTCTTCTTTTATAAACTATATTTTGGGACTTTTTTTCTTTATCATGGAAGGGTAGGTGAAAGTATATTTATTACAAGTCTTGTATGGTCGGGACTTGTAATAGGATAGATTCATAGGACTCTTGCCATGATGACTTATTTATAAATGAGTTTTTACTACATCTTTATAAACCCGTGTACTCACCAACTATTTTCATAGTTGACCCGTTTTCTCATGCATTTCAGGTGATCGTTAGTAAGTTTCTTTTAAAGGCATTGCATTGTGGAGTCTCACTATGTCATCTCTTTAAAACATTTTGACGTCAAGACGAAGATTTGTGAACTTAAGACTTATGTTTTAAACGCCAATGTTCGGAGAAGACAATTATGGTATTATTGCACTATTTCTTATAAAATTAATTATGGTGTTGTGCTATTACCATATGCTTGTGCCTTGAGCTGTCACACTCCGTGTTTCCGCTTTAGCGGGGTGTTACAGAATTGTTATCATAGCTGTGGCTATAGTGAATGCCGGTTATTAAAAAAAACTAAAAACCGTTACTATAACCGAAAAGTACTTTTATAAAACACTGAACGATGATAGGAGTTGACTAGTCCGGACATTGCATCATTTGACCTTAATTAGACGGAACTTGATCAACTCTGTCTAATTCAGGTAGAATCATGGGATGTAGGAAGTAGTTACAAAGTATCATGTTTGGTGGAGTCATAGGCATAAGGTCACCTGAAGTTGCATTGGTCGTGTGTGTTCATATTTCGTGCATTCATTTTTGTTCTATAGTCCAATGTGCCATTTTACATATGTTCATTATCTTTATTACTCTATGACCGGATAGACGAAGCACATCTTTGTTTTCGCCATGACGCGATCGTTAAATCACATTCGTCACTTTCCCGTATATTATATGATTCGGACGAAGACCCCGGTGAATACTAGTATTTTGATCTTCCGATAGACGTTGTCAGAATTGCTAGTCCTTCCCGACTAGGATATTATTAGAAATCGTCTACGCACACTGACGATTATGTAAGTGAGTCATGACGCACACCTAACTATTCTTCGTATACTTACCCTGCATAGGACCCCGAGAAGGACTCATCGATAGATTTCGAGCTTGAGGCGAGCAGCAGATGGACTGCGTATGCCCGACATGTAGAGCCGATCATTCTTTCATTATTAGAAACAATGTCGACTTATATTTCGGTCACGTTTCTGTTTTATTTTATTATATTATTAAGCCAATTGTTTTGGCTGTGAACGTGAGTAGGAGTGCTCGATTAGTACATAGCCACCCAGTGGTTAATTGATTCATCCTAATGGCATTGTGGAGAAATATTTTAATACAACATAACTGTCTTATTTTCGGTTGGGAATTGAATTCCAGCTGGTATCCGACTTGTTGAAAGGTCATTTATGGCGCATATAGCTCGCTTTCATACATTAAAGCATACTTCTACCTCTGTCATATTTCGATCTTAATGTGATACAAAACTCTTTTCTCTCGCGTCAATCCTGACATTTAATAGGGTATATGACCATACCTTGCGTATGGTACACGGTTATTTTCTCATTTACCATGTGGATTGACATTATTTAGACCGTGGAAATCCGTTACTTTTAACGTTTCGTTCTTGAAGACATTCGATGAGACGGATTACGTCATTAGTTGCCCTAGGAGCAATTCATCTAGGAATGTTATCACTCTATTTGTCTGGTTGTACCCCCATCGCCTGGAAGACTCCTTTTGAGATAAAAGGATTGATATGAGAATGAGAATCTATTACATGATAATTTGGTTAATTGTGTAACCATGACAACAATTTTCAACCTGGTGTTCGTGTTTCGAAGATGGTACCAATTTGGATGAGTCAAAGTCATTTGTAACAAAAATTTGTACGAGTGAAATGTCTTCTTAAAAAAAACAAAAAAACCCTTTTAAAAGCATGTTGCTTTAATAGATTTTAAGTACTATAAAGACCGTCTGAACCACAAATATTGTTGGATATTATTATCCAACCCATCTTTGAAAATACATCCTTAATATATACGTTCGTCGTGTCAATTTCATTACGTTGCCAATAATAATTTCAAAATTTTAAAAATCTTTATTTATACACTACTTGAACTATTTTATTGAAATTCTTTTATTACGAATTATGCTGAAAAGCCAATTTTATTAAAGGTCACTAAGAAATACGAACTTTTACAGATGCATCTTTTTGCACAATCATCATTACAAAATTTTAAAGTTATGCATAAAATTTTTTTATCCTTACTCTACATAAACTTTTGCGGCATCTCTTATTATGATAAATTTTAAATTATATTACATATATACGTGCTTAAATTATACTTTGGTCAAGCGTTTGCTCAAATAAATGTTTTTGGACAAATTTTAAAACCATGTCTCCAAAAAGAAACACGCATTACCTAGAAATGAATCTTGGAAACCAACTATTGTACCTTTATGCTCTACGAACCTAGAGCAAATACGAGTCATTTTACCATAGTTTGGGCCGTCAATTGATTTAAAATCTAAGGAGCTTCGATATAGTAGTATGGATGGATTGGTAGGCTAGAATTTTAGCAGAAATTAATTGCTTTGCGATAATCGTTCGAATCCCTTTGGAAGGCGGAAGGATTCAAATGGTATAAGGATATAGGTCCGGAAAGGACTTGAAGCTAGTATCGGCCATCAAGATGGGAAAATACCTAGAGAAGGATTGTGTCACATATTTGGCACATATAGTGGATAAAGGAGCCAATGTGAAGGATATCCAAAATATTCCGATAGAAAGGAATCATACCGAGGTCTTTCCTATATATTTGTCTGAACTTCCTCCGACTAGAATAGTCGAGTTCTGGATCGATCTAGTGTCGGGAGCGGCATCGGTGACTAAGGCACCATATCGTTTGGCACCATCAAAAATGCAAGAGCTGTCCAGGGAACTACAAGAACTTCTAAGCAAAAGATTGATAAAGACCGGGTTTGTCACCTTGGGATGCACCAGTGCTTTTTGTCAAAAAGAAAGACGGATCAATGCGCACATGTATCGATTATCGGGAGTTGAACAAATTAACCATCAAGACAGAGAACCTCTTCCTCGAATAGAAGACCTATTAGACTAACAACAAGGCCAGCTTACTTTTCGAAGATTGACATACGGTCAAGATATCACCAGATAAGAGTCAAGGAAGAAGACACCCTAAGACAGTGTTCGGGACGCGGTACGGGCTTTACAAATTCCTAGTCATGCCCTTTGGGTTGACTAATTCACCGGCTGTATTATGGACCTAATGAACAGAATGTATAGAGTCTACTTGGACAAGTTCGTGATAGTGTTTATTAATGATGTTCTTATCTACTCACAAAGAAAGGAAGAACATGAACAACACTTAGATATCATTTTGAGATTTTTCAAAGACGAGAAATGGTATGCCAAATTCTCTAAGTGTGAATTTTGGTTTCGAGAAGTACAATTTCTCGATCACGCGAGCAATGCAAAAAAGGGAATTCATGTCGACCCTGCAAAGGTTTAAGCTATTAAGAAATGGGAATAGATCACGATGGACCTTGTGACAAGGTTGCCTAAAACGTCGATAGGGCATGATACGTTTTGGGAAGCAAGGCAAATTGACCCCTCGATGCACTGACCCTTCAAGGTACTAAGTAGAGTTGGTCTGGTATCTTACCTACTTGAGCTACCGCAGGAGTTAGGTGGAATTCACGATGTGTTCAATGTCTCAAATTTAAAGAAGTGTTTAACTAACAAAACGCTTGTCGTTCCTCTGAAGGAATTATAAATAACTAACAAGCTCTGATTCATAGTAGAGCCATTGGAAATTATAGATCGTGAGGTCAAGAGACTAAAGCATAGTTGAATTCCTATCGTTAAGGTACGATGGAATTCGCGAAGACGTCCCGAGTTCACGTGGTAACGCGAAGACGAGATCAAACGCAAGTACCCACACCTATTTTTGAGCGCATAATCATTGTTAAGTCGAATTGAATCTCGGGACGAGATTCTTTTAACGGGGGAAGGACGTGACAACCGTCAAGCTCAGGTTAACAACCATTATAGCTTTTATAATGTCGTTGACTAAAACTATGCTTGTTGAGCTAGTTTGGTGTTAGTCGGGTCATGTTTTCGCTTTGTGTTCACTTTGTTTTAGACACCCTCGCTTAATGAATATACTTCGACCTACGATTTTATTTAACGTTAATTAAATATCAATGATATGCTCAAACTATTTTACAACATTAAATAATAAGCAGACAAATGAGAGTTGGAAAACTAATACCCAGTTAACATCTAATGATACCAGTAGTGAACATATAATCAAGCTATAAGCATATGTTGACATCAACTGGTCATATTTGCCAAGCAACTTATAAAACCATAAAGGAAATTTTTATTAAAAGTTTTAGAATAAAGAATATTTAATTCTTTATATGAATTTTAATGGACGCACATTACTACTTTTAAATAACAGAATAATGCTTTCTGACATGCGTATCATTTTATATTAAAAAAAGAAATATATAATAAAAAATTCGAAGTTTAATATATATATTTAAAATATTTACGGAAATAGTCTTTGAGGTTATGGCTTCATTTCAAGGTGAGTCCCAACGACTTACAAATAATATTTAGCGTTATCAGTCCATTGCAAAAATAGTTCCGCGCACTCGGGTACGAACATCATTTGTAGTTATGTGAGAAAGTTAAACTAATAAAAAAAAAACTGCACATGATTACCATAAATATACATTTTAAGAAATACGCATGCATGTCTTTGCTAAATATATAGAGCAACAGATTACACTAAATGCAAGACGTGCTTGTAGTGAATATTGAACATATGAGTTTCATCAGTACATTTCGTGTCTTGATTTAATCCAAATGACTGTTACACGATCGTATTTCTTAAATCTTTTATTCCAAACTAAACAAGATAGAGAGATTGAATATTAATCAACATATATCTTCTCCTTTCTTGTTGTAGTTATAAAATAAGATAACTATGCTTGACTACCAAGTTTTAATTATTATACTACGTATTTGAATTATAAACAGTAGTCTAAAGTCTTTTTTTGCCTGCACATTCGCTTCCTTCAATAGAAAACATTATTTCATGGCTTATATTCCTATGACCACCTGCTTTGGCCCGATAACCATATTATACTAAAGATAATAGCGAGATAATATTGTTGGGATTTAATAATCTAGGTAACCATTAGCTTACAAGTACGCATCGGATTGGATCTAGTAATAACATATGGTTAACACGTACACGAAAAATAAATAGAAAGCGTATCTCTCAGCAATTGATCTTGAAAACGAATAAGTGATTAAAACAATCACCTCTACGGTTGCTCACACAAACACGTCAACCGAGTATGAGTTGATTGCTAGTCAACCTTCACGAACCAAACACACCACATGTTGTATAAATAACCAAACGCACCCTCGTGAGCTTGTACCGAAAACCAAACACCCTGTGTTTAATATTTGTTCTAGATCCGATCCAAATACCAAGTGGTATACGTTTGGATCGAACAAAGAAACAAATAAAAAAATAAGCCAAACTGTGACCTCGAAGGGATTCGAACCTAGGCCTTGTGAAACAAAGATAACAACACAACCAATGGACTAATGTCCCTTGTTGTGTATAATATGGAAACAATTATCATATGCACCGAAAACACTAAAATATATTTTAGTATTAATGAACTTGTCATCATTGGTTTCTAGAGGAAAAAATAACCAATGAATTAACATTCGGTCATTGGGTTTATTCCAAAACCTCATTCTAGAAACTATATGGGTCGGCCAACAAGTGACACCCACAAGGTTCGGGTTTTGTCAATTTTAATCTTTTCAGTTCATATTTAAATATTTGTTAAGCTAGTTAAACAATTAACGTAATTAACAACTATTTAAATAATTATCGTGAAGTAAAACATACTCTAAGTGTTTAACGTGTGTGCCCCCAATAGGCTCACATATTCGTAACGTATAGTGCTAGCCGACTACATAATCCAACAGCTCCCACTTGGGAGTTGGTGTAGCACCTAACACTTATACCTATAATTGGCAAAGTCTAGCAACCCACACAATTATTTTTACATTAGGAATATTATGAGATAAGAGTTTCAAAAATCATCTCAGCTATTTAATGGTTATAAAATTCTTGCTTTATAATCATCCCTTTGTTCACATCACCCATATCTATGGTCTCACGAAGATAGTGAACTTTTGCGCGAAAATGTCTAGCACCTTTAGTGATTCCATGATCTTTCGCGATTGCTATGGCTCAAGAATCATCTTGCATTACCCTTTGGGTGCGGCCACACAATTATCTGATTAAATCTGGAGAGGGCCCAATGGTATCTTTCTGCACATATCAAGTGGAGGAACAAATCCTTTATTGACTACAAGTGTTGTGGATGCTGCTTCACATACACTCCGAAAAATAGCTTTTATAACTACCTTGTTTCAGGACAGCGTTTGGCTATAATCACAAAGTGATATCCACACATACAGAACTTGCTTGCATCTCAAGTCTAAGGACAATTTTATAAACCATTTTCGACATTTTACTCATGACATGGATCCAAAAGTAAATGCTCGAAGGTTGGGGTATCCAATATGCATCCCTTGTGAATACATATGAGTTTGGTGGGAACACATCCATATATTCACAGAATATAACCAACACTCATATTTGCCTTACATAACAATATTCCCATATTGTTAACCGACAATGGACATATTTATTACATAACAATATTCACATATTGTTAACCGACAATGGACATATTTAGAATGATAAAATCATTCAAGGATTAAACATGCAAACATAGGATAACAATTATTATATGAATGAATAACAAATACCAAGTAATTTTATTCTTCAGAAAATAAAAATGGTTTTACAATCCCAATTATCCAAATACTAAAATAGATATGCATGAAACTAATTATCAAATTGAAGTCCAATGTTTCCAATATTCTCAACTCTTTCTTTACAAGACAACTAAATAGTTATCTGAGTAAACTTTCTAAATACTTGTTTCAAATTCTCACATTTGTGAAGGATTTGAATGATATGATGAGTGCTGTATGTATATTTACATACTATTGCAAGTTTCATAGTATGGAAATGTGACAGTACCTTTTATAGGGTATCTGAAGTTAACAACATACCTATCTCAGACAGTCATCTTTACAGTTTCTTAAAATGTAAAGTATTCTCATTCTTTAACGTGTAATGCAACAACGCTCTTAGCTGATCATATGTAGTTAGTAGATTTATCATAAAAGATGAAATCATACTTTAACTAGGATTTGCTATTCTCTAGCATCGTGTGCTTGACACATACAACGTTATGCTTTATAATTCGTAAACATTTTGTTTTAACAGTCATGTAATCACTCTCAATTAGATACTGTTGTTGTTAGCTCGTCTTGCTATCGTGCAAAAGTAACAACCAGTCACATACACAATATAATATATATACATGATGAACCCTTAGTTAAAAAACACAAGGTTTCCATCCATGTACTAAATTATCTCAAGTGAAATATATCATTTAAGACTTGCTTCAATGACATATTGCATTTGTACGGGACTTAATTTCCGCATACGTTTATCTTAATAAACATTTATTCCAAGGTCATTTGTTTTATCCTAAATTCTCAAGAGAAGTTTCATTCCAATCTTAAGGATTAATATCTAGCTTATGTGGAATGATACTTTCGATATGTCATACAACATATGAATTTAAGAAAACAACATGGTGCTCCCACTCAATGTCAGATGTACTCAGGAGTCATCTTAATTTAATCAGAAATCATATTGTGATTAAACTTAAGATCTCAGCTCCTAGATGCATGATCCAATCCACACTTGGATTCTTTTATCTTGTATGCTATATAAAGATTTTTAACCCCTTTTGATTACACACCGTCCTCGCAAATGTAATCATTAAGGAAAGAGTCTTAAATTTTAATTGCCATATTTCAAATATAGACTCATAACCCTTTATGATTACTCATCGTCCTCGCCAAGGTAATCATCCAAGAAAGAGTTATGAACCTTAATTTGACTTTAAAGATTCAAGAAATCATGTATGACAATTAGTTATCTTTATATAATTAATACGTGCAGAAAAGAGAGATTTAATCATAGTCAATTGCTTGAGTAAGATCAAAATTCTTATCATCAGTCAGGCATTAATATGTATACAATTTTGTCCTTATGAGCCTTTCTTCAAAAGAAACTCATTCTAACCTCACAGGTTTACTCTTTGGTAAAAGATCAATCAAGCTCAAAACTTGATTGGCTTTTAAGGACTGCATCTTATCATTCATAATTCTAAGACCTTTATCAGATTCAAGATGTGATAATGTATCTTAGCAATTAGCAGGTTTGAAATGATCCTCTAATTTATATTCCTCAGCATTGATATTACAATATCAATCAAGTGATGAGGCATCCTTGCGGATTTATGAATGTGAGTTCTTATATACTTTGGTTCGACATTTCCATGTTAAACCTTAGTGTGACATTAGCAAGTGGATTTAGAAGGTTATGTATTTTGTTCTTGAATATCTTCAAGATTTTTAGGTGCTCCCACTTACTTTTGTAAGTAGAGAAAATTCTCTAAATACTAAGTATTTAAGCAACAATAAATTGTACTTAAATGGGACAACAAAATGCATTTTACAGTTCTTATCTCTAGCTTGTTAATAATATGCTTCATAAGATTTTAACAAATTTAAAACTTTAATCAAAACATAATGGGATTTATCTCAATCCAAAGATGATGTCTTTATTACCTTCTAGGTTGGAACTATATTGAGTGTATTATATGTCACTCGCAAAAACTTCAAAACCTGATCGATTTTTGAGGTGGAGCCATTTATGTTATCAGAAATCAAAACTATATGAATATAGTTTTGTTTCAATCACATTATACAGTACCATTATAATGTGGTATTATGTAAGTATTGGAATTGTAAGACTCATCAAAAATTTACATTAGATAAACTTAATTTCTTTTGGTCAAATTACTTTCTCAATTGGGTCTGCAATTTGAATAACAGTATTTTAAAAAACCAAGTGCTTGCTATATTGTTATATTTGTTGAATAGCAAGGAAACTCTATGCTCAAGTGTTCCAAGAAGACAGAACAATCAAGAATTCCATGTTTCTTGTGTTTCAAAGATAAACAAAACATGTCAATATATACAATATTAAGTCTTATTGAATAATTGAAGGACCTTATGATAACTCTTTGTTCATGTGTTTCAAGAAAACAGAACATGTCCAGTTATACATTACAAGTCTTCGAATAATTCAAGGACATCATGTTAATGTGTTAACAAGAAGACATAACAATTCAACTACTTACTCTATGTTATTAGTCATTGATTAAAATTCAAGAACTTTATAATTATGTCTTAGCATAGTAACATAAAATTATTCTAACTAAAGTCATTATGAACGCAAACTCTAGAGTTAATAGTAATTTCAAGTCTAATTTATACTTCAAATCATGATTATATAATTTAACCATTAAGTTCTATTGACTAATAAACAAGTGTCAAAATATTGAAGTAGCTTATTAGTATATCTTTGTCTTTTAATGTGATAGGGCAACAAACATCCGTGGTGTTTAAGTCTAGTAGATTGAGTAGCTTCCTCACATTGCGGTCAAGAGAATACCAATATATCATATTGTTATATGTCTGTTTCTTGCACACATTTTAAGATGTTCTCCCACTTGTTGTACGGAACCACATTATCTAAGGTAAACAAAATAATACGACAAGGCGCGCAATGTTAACACTATGATAGTGTCATTGATATTTACATGTAGATTTCAAACTATAATGTTTAATAAGGAATTGTGGATTATTATTCTATAGATAACATTTCGGAAATCAACCCCAGATATGAAACTTGTTATCATATAAAATAAAATGCAATATTACTTAAACATGTGTTTGTTCATATTCGGAAAGTATATGAATTATGTCAAATGCAAGTTAGAAATATGATGGGCATCTATTAAAGATATAAAGCTTGTAGCTCACACTGAATTGAACATTACAAGAATGTCATTTCAGTAATATAAAATGCAAAACTCCCACTGGATTTGTCAACATTGTAAGTGTTACATCACCAGTAGAAATCAAATAGCAATTTATTTACTTTCCTATTCTCTTAGAATGCCTACAAGTAGCAATGTACTTAAGTATTGTGTAGAGAATATGAAATTCTACTTGTGTAGATGAGGGACTAGCCATTCATGCTCTCATTTAACTTGAATATTAAGCATGCAATTCCTCCTATATCTTCTGCATAGCCACAAGGGTATTTAGCACCTTAAGGAATAATATGAGTCTAAGAAAAAATACCCAGCGGATATGCTAGTAATTTCTTTACTCATTGCGGTTTAAACTCATACATCGTGACAAACGCAAGATGTAATTTATTTTGGTAGCTATAGACGAAATGTTCTCTAGTTACTCAAAATATTTTATCTTTCAATTATTTCAAAGCCGAAAATAAGGGTAATGAAAGAAAGTAAAATGAGTTTAATTGTAATTGATAATTTTCAATTATAATTCTATCTTATTCTTGTCATCCAATGAGTATAGATAGAAGTAATGTCTCACTCTTCTTACTTGGGAAAGAGATTGTTTGTCTTTTGAAGAAAAACAAACTTTCGTTTACGAATTATGTTGCAAAACACAATTAAACAGAACATAGAAAGTTAAATTTAGTATTTTCGATAATTAAATTCTTAATAGAATTAACTACCCAATTAATTTTACTAATTTTTAAAAAGGGGGGGGGGGGGGACTTAAGATCCAACTTGACCTTTCCTACTTGTTAACAGAGGTTTCTGACAAGTGAGAAAACATCAGTAGGGGCAAGAGGGTAAGCGACGATGCGTTTTTTGCCAATTAATGCAATCTTAGATTTATGATACTTGTCAAAAACATTAGTCAGCATGTAATAATGTTTGAGAGCATGTTTAGTATCATCTTATGCCTCGGTACAGGGTTGACCAATGAGACTCGATTACGTTGACAACGGAGAACGTGTAAAAATGCAAAGGTCTGACCAGTAGACGAAATTCACCATGGGTTGGTAGGGGTCCAGGGTCTGACAAAGAGACTCAAACCAAGTGCACGTGTTCTCACGGTTGGTGGCATAGACTTAACATTATCCAAGGGGTATGCACAAAAATGTGCTTAAAAGCGTGTACACAAAGAAGCATGATAAACAACTTTGTATCACTGATTTTAAACCTTTATTAATGACACGGTAGTGGACATGTCATGGGTTCATGGTAACTCCAATCGAAACGCACAGAAGGGAGAAATAGGTCAGCGCGACAGCATATAAAAACTTATTTCTTTTAGGGAAATTAAGTAAAAACAACCCGCCTTAAACTTCTCTTAAAGTTTGTTCTAGTGGAGAGCCATACTTCCCGTGTGTCCATAGCGTACCTGTTTTAAATCAAAGAAATAAATAGTTTCATTAGGTTTAACGTACTTATTTAATTTTACAAACAGTTTTCCGCACGAAAAAAACTGGTTGATCACTCGTGAGAGGGGTGATTATATAGCCCTCTAACCCTAGTTGTAGATAAACTAGGATACTCTCATAATACTTATCACAATACAATTCTTATCATTTATCTCCTAAATTGATTCCAAAACCCCCTTCTAGAAGCTTATAGGGCCGGTCAACAAGTGACACCCACAAGGTTCGGGTTTTACCAATTTTAGTCTATTCGGTTCATATTTAAATAGTCGTTACGTTAGTTATAAAATATAACGGTAACTAACGGTTATTTAAATTATCAACGTGAAGCATATTAAATCCTTAATAATAAATAAATATATATTAAGTATTTAATAAACGTACTCTTCGTGTCTTAACGCGTGTGCCCCCAATAGGCTCACATATCGTAATGTAAACGTGCTAGTTCGACTACCATAATCCAACACATTTAACCAGGTAAACTTGTCATTTTAATAAATAAAGGTCTAAATTCATTGATTTTTTCTTAAAATGATTTTTTTTTTGTGAACAATTTAAGTGGGAGAGAGTGAGTATATGATTATATACAAAATGCTAACCAATTTAGCCCAAAAAGTATAGCAACTTTTATCGCTCACATAGAAAAGACACAAAACTTTAAGTTGAAAAACCTTACAAGAGCAATAGCATAAGTCTTTCTTAGATAAAACTTGAGGCAAACAATAAGCATTATTCGTTTATTCTCTTGAATTATAACATCAAGATGCGGGGGTGTTAGAATAACCCCTTTAGTTATTGTGGCCTTGACCATTTGAACCCTTAAGTATGCCTAAATGACATATTATACCCTAACTAACAATGACATATATTTGATGGAAATAACTGTCATATAACAATATATATATCTGGGTTGTGGTCTTTTCCTTGTATGTTGTCAATTAACTATTCTCTCAATAAACACCATAACTTTGTGAGAAATCCTTCCATCGGATTATTGACATCACTACAAGAATTGACAAACCCTAACGTCATGACTTCATCCAATCCTAATTCATCATCAAGTAAGTTCTTCTTTGATGTTATTGTTATGATTACATGAGATTGATCCTTGTATGTTCAATAATCTAACATCGGTATCAAGAGCAATATAAATCTCATTTATCAAATAAATACTAATATTTTGACTAGTAATTAAATAATTTGTCATAATATCCGATCGCCGTCACATAGGAAATAAGTTATTCTTGGTGAAACTGATGGTGGGTTATACAATAGGAATTATGACTCAAAGCGAGAAATTAGAAAATTGATGCCCATCACTCCATTCATATTATTTCGTTATGGTTAATTTACTAGTGATGCTATATCAAGTAATTAATGAAAGTGGATTGACTTTTGCTTGTGAAACTGGTAACGAGACAATAAAGAATAATAATTAATGTCATTATGAAAGTCATTAAATAAATTCAAAGTCAGTTATGTTGTTTCATTAATATGTTGTTTCGTTTATGAATACATATGTTGAATATATTCTTTGGTACATTGACACTGATGATCATTATGTGATGTTTGTTCAATACCACTACTATATCTTCTCTAATAATTTACATATATGATCAGTAGTCAATATAAGTATCCCAAATTCATAGCTTGGTGAATTTGTTAAATGGTAATTTTTGTGTTAATGTAAATAATCAGTCCAACGAATGGTTGTTTTTTTTTTTGAACAGCAACTTTATTAGAAACAACTAGCAAGACGCTAGAATTACAAAGAAAGGAGGTGAGGGTGTTGAATCCAACTAATCCAACTCAAAGTTTTTTTTCCTCTAGCAACATACCAATTAAAAGAACGAAAAACAATGTCATCAAAAATAAAACTTTTACGAGGTTTGGAGCTCGCAAAAAGAAGATGATTCCTATAGGACCAAATGCTCCACCAATAAACATAGAACACGCCTTCTAACACGCCTTTTAACTTAGAGCCGAGCCGGATAGACTTGAACCACAAGAGCCAACCATCATAATTATCAAAATCGTATAGAACCAGATCCCACCAACGACAAATGAGCTTCAAAACCTCTTTAGCTACCTGACAACCGAAAAACAAATGAGAGGACGACTCGGAATCATTGTTACACACCGGACATTCCACGGAGGGGACGAAGATATTCCTGCTCATCAGATTTAAACGAGTAGGGATACGATCTTGAACAAGCTTCCAAACGAAGACATTAACCTTAATCGGGATGCTTTTAACCCATCGTGTAGGAATATTCTCCTTGGGGAGGAAAGTCTCGTCTAGAACCGATCTCACATCCTTAACTTGAAAAACTCCTTCGCCATTTAAATCCCAAAAGCACCTATCCTCCATGTTCGAAAGAGAAACCGAATCAAGAAGATTCGTAAGCTGCTCAAGCTGCTGAGCTTCAGGACCCCCCCGAGTCTGGCGACGAAAAGAAGCTGTGAAAGGAGCATTGAGCTTATCTGCAACTGAGCAATCTTTATTGACTTCTAAAGCGAATAGACGGGGAAAAGAAAGCTTAAGCTGATTATCTCCAATCCAAAGGTCATTCCAAAAGCTGGTACGCAAACCGTTACCCACCCGAATTTTACAATGAGATACAAGATTAATACCTTTATCGTTGAGGGCTTTGACTTCTTTGATAATAGTACCCCAAGGAGAATTGTAAGCAGCAGAAATGGGATGAGAGCTTGAACCATGAACCGCAGCAATAACACGAGACCATAAAGAGTTGTCATGAGAAAGAAAACGCCAAACCCATTTGAAGATAAGAGCCCGGTTGAGAGCGAAAAGACTAGATACACCTAAACCGCCAAATTTCTTAGAAGCAAGAACCTTGGTCCATTTGATCCAAGCGATTTTTCTATCGCCATCTTTAACTCCGTAAAAGAAATCCCTACGAAGCCTATTAACATAAAAGTCTATTCATGCCATGTTATGAAATTGTTCATGTTACCACTCAATGAACCCAACGGCTATTTGAATGATAACTTGAACAATGAAATCCATTTAAGCATTACTAGCATATGTGTTACATTTCTGCCCAACGGTGATATATGATATGTATGTATACTTAGTCTAATTAAAGATGTCTAATGGCTTAATTGTCAACTAGGTTGATAATTAGGCACAACATCTTATATACCTATTACTTTGGTGTTTCATGATATGTTATCCTTATAGCTGATATGCTTCCCTTTACATACATATCCCATTAATTCATTAAGTTTTATTTGAGCATACTTTTAATTTTCAATCTATGTCAGCATCTACCTTAACTTTTAATACGGGTGACATGTCCGGAATTGAACCCTTAACTGGTACTAACTTCTCAACATGGAGAGATCAAGTAAAACTTACTCTCGGAGTAATGGATCTCGATCATGCGCTTCGTATCGATCCTCCCGCTGCACTTACTGCAGAAAGTACAGCAGATCAAAAACGTACTTATGAACAGTGGGAGCGATCTAACCGTATGTCGCTCATGATCATTAAGAACTCCATATCCGTTGCCATTTGAGGAGCCATTAATGCAAAGGAGTACTTAAGCTCCGTAGAGGAACAATTTAAAGGGACCTCAAAATCCCATGCAAGTACTTTGATTCTTAAAATGTTGACTAGTAAGTATGACAGGGTTAGTGGTGTACGTGAGCACATTATGATGATGAGCGATATGGCAAACAAACTAAAAGGCATGGACATGGAAATCAGTGAAGGTTTCTTAGTTCATTTCATTATGACATCTCTCCTTATGCAATTTGGTCCTTTCAAGATCAATTACAATACGCAAAAGGAGAAATGGAAAATGAGCGAACTGATTGCTATGTGTGTGCAAGAGGAAGAACTCCTCAAAGTTGAAAAGCCTGATGTCGTTCATGTTACTACCACTAACTCCAATAAGAGAAAAGGCTCATGGAAGAGCAAAGGTTCAAGTGGAGATAATTCTACTCCAAATAAAGTCCAGAAAACGGATACAAGTACTAGCTCATTCCAAGGCGGTCCAAAATGCAAGTTTTGCCATAAGAAAGGGCATACTCAAAAGGATTGTCCGAAATTTAAGGAATGGTTAGCAAAGAAAGGTATATTTGAATCTTTTATGATCAATGAATCTTTCAATATTAATGTCCCTATTAATTCATGGTGGATTGACTCTGGATCCATGGTACACATTGCTAATTCTTTATAGGGATTCCGTACAATCCAGAGATTGGAAAGAAACCAACGAACGGTTAAAGTCGGGAATGGAGTTGATTTGAACGTAGAAGCTATTGGGACCCTTTCATTAATATTGGAGGGTGGCTTTTGTTTAAATCTTTATGGAACTCTTTATGTACCGAGCATGACTCGAAACTTAATATCTGTATCTAAACTAATTATTGATGACTTTATATTTACGTTTGGATACAATAAAGTATATATTAGTTTAAATTCCCGTGTTGTTGGTAATGGTTGTCTTGAGGGAAACCTCTTTAAATTATGTTTAGATAATCATTTTTCGGAATCTTTATTATCATTTAATGTTAATGAGAATGTGAATCAAAATAAGAGAAAACAAGATTCGGAAACCTCATCAAAATTATGGCACCAACGTTTAGGCCATATTTCACGAGACAGAATGACTAGACTTGTGAAAGATGAAGTTCTACCTAATCTTGATTTCTCAGATTTTGAAAAATGTGTAGAATGCATAAAGGGAAAAATGACCAAAGGAAATAAGAAGGTTACACACGAAAGTCCGGATTATTAGTACTAAATCTATACCGAATAATGTGGACATTTCTTTCGGGACTATTGGTGGTCATAATCATTCATTACCTTTATTGATGATTACTCACGTTACATGTACTTGTTCTTAATTAATAAAAAATCCGAATCACTTGATATGTTTAAAACTTTCAAAGCGAAAGTTGAAAACCAACTTGACCGTTTTAGAACAGAACGAATGACTCGGCTTATCTTAGAATTTCAGAATTTAAATAAGTGAGATCGGATAGGGAGAGGTTCAGGTGAATATTATGTCAGACGATAAGGATGTTGGTCAAGCTTCCCGGATCTTTCTTTGACTTTTGTTAAGGAACCATGGAATTATTACCAATTATCCATGTCGGGTCCCCTCAGCAAAAATGGTGTAGGGAGAGTGAGAAATCGCACCTTTATGGACATGGTTATGTAGATAATGTTAGCAAATTCCAAACTTCCTGATTTCTTTGATGAGGCATTGAAAACGGTTGTTCACATCCTTAAGAGAGTTCCCTCTAAATCTGTTCCAAAAACACCATATGAAATTGGACAGGAAGGAAACCCAGCTTACGATATTTGCGGGTTTGGGGATTGGGTATGTCAGCGAAGCTAAGTTACTACATCCTCACTCAAGAAATGGACTTAAAAACCATTAGTTTCTTTTTCATTGGGTACCCAGAACGATCAAAAGGTTACCGATTTTATTGCCCGTCTCGTAGGACCAGAATTGTTAAGACACGTCATGCAGGGTTTTCTGAAAATGCTAACAACAGTGGGAGCAGTTCATTTAGAAGAATTGAACTAAAAGAGGCTTGGGATAAGACACCTATAATACATGTGCCCATCTTGATTAACACGCCACTTGACACCTCAAATGATCACTTAATTATTCAAGATCATCTAAATAATGTCGAGGAATATGAACCTGACCTTGAAGTTAATGTTGAACTACAGGAAACTCAAGAGCCGTTGAGCAGGTCGCAACTAAATAACCAGCCCACAAACTTTGACGATTACTATACCTATTTGAATAAGGCCAATTTTGACTTAGGGAAAAAGCAATGACCCTTGATGAAATCCTTGAGGATGCCATTACTTGTGCCAGTCACTTCGAGCGGAAGCAATGGAAGATGAACTGAATTCAATGAGCCAAAAACAGACGTTTGGGAAACTTGCTGAAATTACCAATGGGTTGAATAAAACCCGTTGGATGCATAGTGGGTTCTATAAACCTAAACTTGACCCAATGGTAATGTTGAACGATACAAAGCTCCGTTTGGTGCGATAGGGTTTATGTGGTCAGAGGTGGGCGATGATTATAAAGAAACATTTTCTCCTTGTAATCGAGAAAAGATATCCCTTAGGGAATCGTAATGGCCTTGTAGGCTCATTTGACTTGGAGTTACATCAAATGGACGACCAAAACGGGCATTCTTAATGGTGATTTAACTGAAGATGTGTACATGGCCCAAACCACAAGATTTTAATCTAAGGCTAAGAACATTAGTTGTAAACTCATGAATCTATTTTATGGGCTAGCAAGCATCTCGTCACATGGTATATAAAATGATGAAGTGATGAAGAAACAAAAACTTCATCAAGAATCAGGTAGATCAGTGCGTATACCTCAAGATGAGTGGGAGCAACTTCATTATATTTTTGTTTTATGTGGATGATATCCTTTTAGCAAGTAATAATATTGATTTGTTGCATGAGTCAAAGCGTTTTCTATCTAGAAACTTTGAATGAAGATCTTGTGAGGCTTCGTATGTTATGGAATTGAAATTCACCGAGAAAAAACAAAAAATTTCGTGGGGCATATGGGAAATTAAGATTATCCCAAAAGGCTTTATTGAACGGTACTCAATAAGGTTTTCATTATGCCAAAATTGCTCCCCATAGTTCGCTCCTTATTATAAGGGTGGATGTTTTTGGGTCGCATCAATGTCCAAAAACTGTGCTGAAATGATGGAATTAAAGCGAATATTCACTTATGCTTCGTGAGAGTAGGAAGTGTAAGTTTGCTCAAGTTTGTACTCGACCCGATATCGCTTATATATGTGGCATGTTAGGCAGGTTTTAATCTAATCCTGGCCTACTTCACTGGAAAGCTGCTAAGAAAGTATTGCGATATTTAGAAGGAACCAAAGAGTACAAACTAACTTATACTAGATCTGACAGCCTTGAAGTTATTGGATACTCGGATTCAGACTTTGCGAAATGCAAAGACACTAATAGATCAACTTTGGGATATATTTTCATGCTATCGGGTGGGCCTATTTCTTGGAAGAGTCAAAAACGAGTGCTAACAACAACATCAATGATGATGATGATGGCTGAATATGTCTCGGTTTATAATGCGACATGCCATGCAATGTTGTTGTGAAATTTAATCACTGAACTCAAAATTATTAACTCCATTTCAAGGCCATTGAAGATTTACTGCGATAATAGCGCAGCCGTGAGCTTCTCGAACAGTAATAGTTCAACTGGAGCTGGTTTATACCTCGATACAAAGTACTTATTCGTACGTGAAAGAGTGGATGACCAACGTATATGTATCGAGCACATTAGAACTCATGAAATGCTTGCGGATCCGCTAACTAAAGGTCTACCGCCCAAAGTATTTCACGGCCATGTTGCCAAAATGGGTTTTCGTCAAGACCTTACATAATGTTGTAGTTAGTGCACTATTTCATGATAACGTGTAACTTTAAAACAAGCGCTTTAAGATAATATCCTTAACTATATGTCTAGTTTGTCTATATTTATGTACACTTATGTTTCATTATAGACAAACTTAATTGTACCACATTATTCCATTGTCATTTTGGCTTAATGAATTCATGTATTTCATATTAGTATCGTTAGTATAATGGATGGGGGTCACGTGTCAAACGCGACACGTGTGGCTCTATCTTTTTGCTTTGGTGCTATTATGGAATTATGATAATTTCTTATAAACTTGAAATTGGCCAATATAAATTTTCAAGTTTATGTTCTATACAAATGGTCACACGGCCAAGTGGGAGAATGTTAGAATAATCCCTTTAGTTATTGTGGCCTTGACCATTTGAACCCTTAAGTATGCCTAAATGACAAATTATACCCTAACTAACAATGACAGATATTTGATGGAAATAACTGTCATATAACAATATATATATAATCTCTGGGTTGTTGTCTTTTCCCTGTATGTTGTCAATTAACTATTCTCTCAATAAACACCATAACTTTGTGAGAAATCCTTCCATCGGATTATTGACATCACTACAAGAATTGACAAACCCTAACGTCACGACTTCATCCAATCCTAATTCATCATCAAGTAAGTTCTTTGATGTTATTGTTATGATTACATGAGATTGATCCTTGTATGTTCAATAATCTAACAACCAGAACTTATAGTTTTCACGTGCAAAAAATATGGATGAATTACAAAGATTTCTCTAATTATAATTAGAAACCGTACCTATTTTTCAGGCTTTGTATTATTTTCTCATTTTTTGCAACCCATTAATGAACCCAAAATAACTTGTTTCGCAAGTAGATTGAGATTTGGTTATTTTAAATTGATTGTGTTTGGTGGATAAAGAATTACAAGTTATTTTAAATTGATATGTTTTCTCAATAAGTTGATCTTATGCTCTAAAATATATTCATAAGCTATTTAGTAGAGTGTCATATATGGACACGGGCCTCCTTAAATATCTATCATTTTGTTTTCTTGTAAAAATGACATATGAAACCATATTAGAATGGCTTTTGTTTTTTACAATTTGCTAACTTCATTTTTTTGATAGTGATCATTTTTCTAGATTGAAATTCCATTACAATGCTTGTGTGGTTACTGGTTAGTGAGGCTTTGTACTCATTCAAGCAATGAAATATATTAAAATAATGTGCATTTCGTTTATATTATTTCATTTGTATACTCATAATATTGGTAGCCAGTTATATTGCTGTAATTGTGCTTTTTATTATATTTGCTTTTCGTCATCAGAAATTATGTAAAGTTCAATCACTCAATTTGAATAACCCGGCCTATCCTATCCTGTCTGAGTTAATTTATGCCTAGCCAGGTGGTGCCATATACTACCGCTCTGAATTACGAAATTTGGCCCACAGTCTTCAAGATTCTACACGTGATCTTTTGATCAATTTTTAAGTCGCATACTTCCTTTGTATTCGCTCATGATAGATGATCTGCAAATTAACATCCAAGTGTATTATTATATATAGATAAAATCATATATTACAGATAATTAAGTTTTATCATTTCAGGAAATGTTCTTTCTCTATGTCATTCATCCAAAACTGTCATGCTTTATTGTGGTCATTGTGTTGATCCTCTTTCTTTAAACTTATTTTAGTTAATTTCAACTTTGTGATCATTCTAATGTGGCATATGTGAAATATAAGGCCGAATTTGAATGGTCTTTTTGGAAGGCAGTCTGGTACTACTGCAGGGTATTCTTATTCTACTTCCCAATAAGAAACATGCTGTGATATTGGTGAGAGAATACACTCAAAAGACTACTTGCTTAATCCTAAAAAGGTATTCATAAGTTGCATTATAATAGTTCGTTCGTCTGAAATTTTTGGTTAATGGTTATTTTGGCTGAGGATATATAGTATGTCATGTTGTTGAGTATGCAGTATCAAGAATTAAGAAAATTAATTCTTTCGGGTTTGTGTTTGCTTGTGTGTTTGACTCGACAACCTTAGCTATCTTGGTTATATATAAATTTGATCTCATTTTTTTTATATTCGACATATGTTACATATCTATGTTGTGGATGATGCAGTACATCCCTGGAACGAAGATGGTTTTTCCTGGACTAAAGAAGCCAAAGCCTATTTGAAGCAGTCAACCGCTTGATGTTGATTTGCTGCTGGTTGTCAGTAACATATAATGCATCATCTACTTGGACAAAAGTGTATGAGAACTGCTCTCTGGTTACATTTATGTGACGATTCACTACCTAGGTTGGGACCTGAACTATTTGTTGTACATAACTCTGGATATGATCTATAGCATTCAAATAAGGTATCCGTCTGAAAGTTGGAGCATATACTTATTTATCTTTATTAAGGATGATTTATGCGTTCAACGAGTGATCATATATGCAGATAAAAATGCCGTGAAACTTTGTGATGTAGACAAAGAAAGTGCTATACACTTGGCAACATTTCAATGTGATTCTATCGATGAAGAGCCTACAAGCTGACTTTCAATTCGGACAAAATGTCCAAACAAATACGAATAGTGCGTGTTACAGAGATGAATAATGTTTAGTGAAATGAATGTATATTAGTATTCCAATAAATTAGTGTTCGAGAAACTGAAACTGTGTGAATGTTTGGTGCTAACTTTAGATGTAATTTCTTCTACTCTTGAACTGTTTTTGTGTAGAAAATTCACTTGATGCCAACATTGCATATGCTCTAAGTGAATTGTTCAAGTACTCCGCTGCCATCGAATCTTTACAGTTTGACATTTGGGAGCAATGTGTAAAACATGATCGCGACACATTTATGAGCCTATGGGCAACATTTTCCGAACGTTACATATCTTAGTGTCCCAAGTTAAGATCTTACATATAACATGGCCAAAAAACAGTGTCTTTTTAGTTATACGCCAGTATACTTTGATAAACAGAAATTGAATGAATTTTGTAAGAACGAAACATGATACAATCATCTATCTAGGATTCTAGTGAAGAATGGGTGCAAGTTGGGTTTAAAGGAATCTTTTATGTTGGCTGGAATTAGCTGTCCTGGTCGGATTTAGAGTTTTCATTAGGAAGAAAATGCTTGTGATCCAGGTCATTAACATTCCAATATATCTTAACTACTCCTTCCGTTTCAAATTAATAGTCTATTTTTCTTTATGTGATGTTTCAATTTAATTGTTCACTACTAAAAATAGATAGAGAACTTTGATCAAGTTTACTATATTACCCTTGTTTGAAATTATTATTGCAAACTTTAAAGAAGACTTTAATTAATTAGCTAAGGGTAAAACTGTCATTCTGTTAAAAAATAAGAAAGAGAACAATAATAAATGAACTTTCTTAAACTGTTTTTTGTCAGAAGGCAATAATTTTGGGTCGGAAGGAGTACTTATAAAGCATAATAGCCTTCTATTTTTAGCAATATTGGATTTTCAACTTACACACATCTATGCATATTGTACAAGTTTTTAATGCATAAACACAATACACACTTTAAAATAAAAATAATTAATACATAATTAAAACATAATTGATACATAATTAAAACATAATTAATACATGATTAATACACGTTATTACTTAAAAAATTATATATTTATATTGTACAACAATTAAAAGCATATATCTACAAAAGCGTACATATGATGTCTCTCTAAAATGATGGTACCTATGCAGTTATCTCGGTCAGATTTCAAATATCGTTCAAGGACCGAGATTTGAAATAACGGTTATCGCGGTGAGATATCGGTTTTTATATTATCTAGAATATTAAATATATATATTAAATATATATAAGTTTTTTATTATTTTTAATATTTTTTTATATATAATCTGCAAAATTTGTATATTTCTAATAATTTTATTAATGTTTTTATTATTTTTAATTATATATATTATGCATATGTTGCAAAAATTATAGTATGTTGATTTTGATGATGTTTTGATCTATTTTTATTTAAGCCCATTTACTTATATATTAACCCCGTTGTATAATTTTTCTTGGTGGGCCAAGAAACACATTAATACAGTACTAACATTAGGTTTACACAACTTTTTTAATATTGCAGCCTCCTTCATCTTCTTCATTCTTCCTCCTTCATCTTCTACATTCTTCCCATCAAGAAAAAAAAGTGGGCTGCCAGAAAAAAAATCCAAAAACGAGATTTTCTTTATCTCACCGAGATCCGATATGAAAATCTCGGCAAAATCTCGTCTAATATTGCCGAGAATATCGGTTGTGATATTTATCACCGAGATTTTTTCTAGATCCGAGATCTCGCCGAGATTAACTGCCCAGGATGGTACATATAGTTTTGAAAACCGGACCGGACCAACGGGTTAAACCGGGAACCGGAGTCACCATCGGTTCGGCTAGCTAATAAAAGCCGTCTGAAGACGAACCAGAAAGGAACCGTCGGAACCGATAAAAACTGGTGAACCGTGCCTCACCAGGATCAAATTCTTCTTATTTATCCGGTTAATCGTCACAGGTTCCGTCTCCGCAACGCACGAGTACCCTGCTAGTATTACATTATAAAGCATTTGAGACTTACTATAAAAGAAAGTCTTAATGATATATTTAATTGAATTGTTTATAAGAAAAGCTCACTAAACTTAAAATCACCAATTTAATACTAAAATATGAAAAATAAAAGTGTTAACCATTTACACCGTTAATAATTTAGACGTTTTACTTACGAAAAACATATGTCTACTACTTTATAAAGTATTTGAGACATGCTAAATAAGGAAGGTATAAAATAAAAAGCATTTGCTCATCACAAAAATATTCACCGAGTACCTGCTGCCGCATTACGCGAGTACCTTCTAGTATTAATTATAAGAGTGCTCCGTCAAGTTATAGGCGTGTCATCAACTCGTCTGAAGATGGAGCTAACTGTAAGGGTGGACAAACGAGTAATGGTTTCCATAACGGTAGATCATATGTTGATGCCGTTAATAGGAAACATGGTCCTCACTCGTCTGAAGATGGAGTTAAAACTGTGGATAGTGAAAATGAGATGGAAAAACAGCCTAACTTGGCCCTCTATAAGCACTTGAAATGTTGTCTTGTAGGGGAGTTGAGGGCATACGAAACATTGCAAAACTTGGGATCTATCTTAAAGGCAGATGGGCTAGGTGAGTGTTGTATACACTACATTGGTGGTCTATCCGTCCTTTTAGAATGGTCATCACAAAAAGCTGCAGGGGAGGTTTTGTCTCGCAACGCACAAGGGCTGTCAAAATGGTTTGAAAAAATTCAGCTTTGGAGTGATAGCGTGGACACTCCAGGCAGATTGGTTTGGTTGAGATTGGAAGGTCTACCGGTCCAAGCATGGGGAGCAGAAGCGGTCACAAAGATAGCTCAAGTTTGCGGTAAGGTGTTGGAAGTAGAAGAAAAAGATATTTAGAATTCGATGTTACATTATATTAATGCTCTCGTATTGTCCAAGTATATGGAGGATTTAGGAAGAGTGTCAAAGGTTAAGATAAATAACAGAACTCATTACATTAAGATCTCTGAAGATGTTATTCGCTCCAGTTTAATCAAGCTTAATTTTAATATGGAGGGTTCAGTTAGTGGAGAAGACACACAATCGTCAGAAGAATCACAAACATCCGAAGAAAGTAGCTTTGAGAATGAATTAGATGTTGAATTTGGTGACCTGAATTACAGAGATGACGAAGAAATTTCCGATCAAAATGGTTTGATGGAAGGTCTAGTCGGCGATGATCTCGAGATAAAGGATGTTGACCTTACGGCTGGGAGCTATTCCAGTTCTGGCGAGATACCCTCCTCGGTAAGCCAAATTGCAGATGTTGCAAAAGGGCGCCACCCAGCCTAACTGTTACACGGGATGCTCAATCGATCCCACGTGATACTGTCGAATGTCAAGATCAAGAAGGTGTAAAAGGGCTTCAGGAGGATATTGGACGATCAAGCGAATAAGGAGAATAATCTTATTGGTCAATTTCTTTTAATGGGCCTCCTACAAGTAAAGGGGAAAATAAGATGGATAAGAATCTTTACAATGCACAAAAAGAAGCAATGAGTTCGAAATCGTTGAAACCTAACATCCAAAGCCATAACTCACGTTTCCCTAAACACCTTCTTCATGTAGGGGGAAAGATCAGCTACCACACAATTAAGGAGACAAATAAGAAGAAAAATCATGTCAAAGATGGAAATTCAAGGGCAAAAAAGAAAGTTTTCCTCATTGGTAAAGCAAACTCTGCTCATGCTAATGAAGCTTTAAGCGACAGCATTTCAGAATCGGATAAAATTGCAGCCATTTGTGAGGCTCTTGGTATTGAAAATGAGGTGGATAGGCCTCCTATAGAAGATGATATGGCTGGTCGACGCTCATCTTGAGTGTCATACCCACAACTAGTGTCAAGTAAGTTTTTAAATGAATGCTCTGTCAATTAATTGTAGAGGTATAGGAATCAAGACCAAGCACAACTGGATTTGAGAAATTGTAAAAAATGAGAGGCTCGATGTTCTTGGCATCCAGGAGACGAAGATGACTTCTCTTGATCCTTCGCTGCTAAGCAATCTTTAGGATACCAATAATGTAGATTTTGTTTATCTAGAGTCTATTGGTCAATCAGGTGGTATACTTCTCTCTTGGAACTCTTCTTCTTTTGCTAAAGAAGGTTCCTTTTCGGGGTCTCATTTTTGTGGTGTGTATGGCGTTTGGCAGAATGTTAGTACTCGGGTCTGTTTGGTGAATGTTTATGGCCCTAAACTAGAGAGACAAAAAGAGGCATTATGGGCTGAGCTATCTCAACTTGTGTCATCTTTACCATGTATATGGGTTATTTTTGGAGATTTTAATGTTGTAAGGTGTAGTAGTGAAAGAGCAGGGTCTGTGTTTTCTGCCCATGAAGCTTCTTGTTTTAACGATTTTATCGCGTGCTCTAGGCTTCATGACTTACAGATTGGAGGTCGGAGGTTTACTTGGTTCAACAAAAAAGGTACAAAAGTGAGCAAGTTAGACCGTTATCTGGTTTCGAATAATTTCTTCGATGTTTGGCCCAATACTTCGGTTACTGCATTAAATAGAGTGATTTCCGATCATAACCCGCTCCTGTTAAAGGCTGGAATCTCGGTGGATTATGGTCCTAGGCCATTTAGAGTTTTTGATCATTGGCTTAAGTTAGACGAATTCAATCATCTTGTGGAAACCTCATGGAGTTCGAATCAGTATAATGGTGTCGCGGATATTGTTTTAAAAAACAAGTTTAAGCAGCTTAAACTTGATATCAAAGCTTGGTGTGGAAAGAAGAAGGTAGCGGATCTTGAAAATAAGGCACGTTTAAATAATGTGTTGGAAAATTGGGATCATAAAGCTGAATCTGGTTCTATCTCTCAAGAGGATATTGCTGCAAGAGAGGAGGCTATTATGGAGCTACTCATGCTTAATCAACAAGATTCCATGTCGTTAAGACAAAAATCGAGAATCAAATGGGCCGTAGAAGGAGATGAAAACTCGTCTTTCTTTCACTCCTCGATCAAGTATAAGGTGAGGAAAAATTACATTAAGGGGCTGATTTGTGATGGTGTATGGACTGATGATACAAACCTTGTAAAACCATTCATATTTAGTCACTTTGAGAATCGTTTCAAGGAGCCTAGGGGGAACAGACCTATATTCCGAAGTAGCCGCTTTCGTAGTTTAAATGAATCTGATGCATTGGGATTGATATCCCCATTCTCTGAAGATGAAGTTAAAACTGCCGTTTGGTCTTGTTCAGGCTCGAAAGCCCCGGGGCCAGATGGGATGAACTTTAATTTCTTAAAACAACATTGGGAGCTGGTGAAAAATGATTTTATGATGTGTTTTAAGCAGTTTGAACAGTCTGGGCGGCTTGCAAGAGGAATGAACCCTTCATTTATCGTTCTTGTTCCAAAGACAAAAGATCCGCTTGAGATTTCAGAATATCGCCCAATTAGCTTAATTGGATGTATTTATAAGGTAATCTCCAAAGCTTTAGCAAACCGTCTGGTTAAAGTGATGCATCAGATAATCTCCCCAAACCAAACTGCTTTTATTGCCGGGAGACAAATTTTAGACGGTGTTCTTATTGCGAACGAGGTTATAAATTATGCAAAAAAATTGGGTTTGAAGCTGCTCCTCTTTAAGGTTGACTTCGAGAAAGTTTTTGATTGTGTAAATTGGGGTTTTTTGCTTAATATCATGGAACAGATGGGGTTCCATTCAAAGTGGAGAACATGGATAAAAGCCTGCTTATCTTCAGCATCAGTATCGGTCTTAGTTAATGGTACTCCTACTCAAGAATTTCATATGGAAAGAGGTCTACGACAAGGGGACCCGCTCTCCCCAATTTTATTTCTTATTGCAGCAGAGGCTCTTCAGGTGATGATTATGGATGCGTATGACCTCGGAATTTATAAAGGGATTTCTCTTCAAGAGGATGGGGCAAACCTTTCACTTTTACAATATGCCGACGATGCATTATTTTTTGGCGAATGGTCGCTACACAATGCCCAAAACATAATTCGGATACTCAAATGTTTTCAAAATGTTTCAGGTCTTGCAATTAATCTTACTAAAAGCACACTTTATGGCATTGGTGTGCATGAGTTCGAGGTGGCGAGTGTGGCGGCTGCCATTGATTGTAAGTCTGAATCTCTTCCGTTCATGTACTTGGGTTTGCCGGTTGGAAAAAATATGACCAAAGTCGAAAATTGGATGTTTGTAGTAGATCGTTTTCATACAAGACTTTCTGCATGGAAGTCAAAATTATTGTCAATCGGAGGCAGACTTACTCTAACGAAAGCTGTTCTAGGGAGCCTACCTCTATTCTATCTATCGCTTTTTCGAGCCCCTGTTAAAGTCATCAATATGTTAGAGTCAATTCGACGCCGTTTCTTTTGGGGTTTCAAAGAAGAAAAGAAAGGAATTTCATGGGTTAAATGGGAAAGTACTCTTGCTAGACAACATCAAGGCAAAAAATTTAAGTCTTTTAGGAAAATGGTGGTGGCGATTTCTTAACGAGGAGGATGCACTATGGTGTAGAGTGGTGAAAGCTATTCATTGTCCTAAAGGGGACTTCTCATCTCAAGTGGGTGATGGCCTTTGTCGTGGAACATGGGAGAGTATCATTAGGAGCGGGTCTGCTATTGAAAAGTTGAGTATTCCATTTAAAAAATCTTTTTCTAAAAGAATTGGTGATGGAAACGATACACTCTTTTGGAAAGATGAATGGGTAAATGAGGGAGGTTGTCTAAAAGATCGATTTCCGCGTTTATTCGCCCTTGAGTCAAATAAGAATTGTAAGATTAGTGAACGTTGGTGCCAAGTAAATGGTGTTTGGTCGGGTGCTTGGAACTGGCGGGCTTTGCCGCGTGGAAGGGCTGTGGATGAATTGGCAAATTTACTTAATGTAGTTGGTCCTTTCATTCTTATTGAAGACTCGCTAGATGGCTGGAAATGGAACTTGGATCCAAGTAGTAAATTTACAGTTAAAAGGCTCTCCTTCCTCATTGACGATAAGCTTCTAGCCCCGTTAGCATTGGATCGTAACCATAGCTAAGGAAGGTAAATGTTGTTGTTTGGCGAGCTGCAAATAATCGCCTTCCTACTATGTCTTGTCTGGCTTCTCGTGGAGTGGTTGTTTCTTCAACTATGTGCCCTTTGTGCGAGTCTGCTCAAGAATCTATTGAACATACTATCTGTGAATGTCCCTTGGTGCGCTCAATTTGGTTGAAATGTTGTGCGTGGTGGAATGTTCCTCCACCTCCTCGGTTAACTATTAAAGATGTAATTTTTCAATCTATGATTCCATCAGACTGTAAGGGTGTTGGAAAAGCGTTACAAGGTGTCTTGTATATTTTAATGTGGTCAATATGGAAGTGGCGAAACAAAGTCGTGCACGCGCATCCGGATTTGAAGTCCACTGCCAGACTCGAAGATATTTTTCCACAAATTCAAACTTTGTCTCTGCTCTGGATTTCGAATAGGTGCAACACAAAGAGTTTTGATTGGAAAAATTGGGTGTCAAATCCGAGACGTGTTTTCAATTAGATGTTTCGATGTCTTTATTTGGCGGTGTTATTGTACCTGCTATCTTTTTTTATGTTTTTAGCAGTAGTTATCTTCCTCCTTGGAAGCCTTAATACTTTTTTACCTGTGTTTGGCCTACCTTTATTTGAGGAGGTCGTTATTCTATTGAAATGCCTGGCTTTACAAAAAAAAAAAAAAATAGGCGTGTCATCAACTTCTATCCTATAACATTCTTATAACATAAAAACTACAAAAAAACATCATCCCAATAACAATCCTTTAACACGCCAAAAAAAAACCCACTTTACACTAAAAATAATAAAATAAAATAAATCACACACACAAACCGGCCACAATGGTACATCTATAACGCATCATCATACGTTGCAGACTTGCAGTTATAGCGCCGCTATAGAAACTGAGGTACGCCTATAACGAGTTGGACCGAATTCTCTAATGTATATCCGTATTATCAAGCTCAAAAGAACCAAAGGATTAGACACTTTAGCTGATGAGGTCGAGTTGTCAAAGCCAAGTTGACTTTTTGTCAGGTCAACAAAGTTGGCTTGGTTGAATTTAATTGGTACTAGGAGTGGCTCAATTTTCTCGGAGGCCTAAAGCGAAGCCCTGAGACGGGGCCTTTTTATCAAAGTTATCTGTCAAAAAATTGTTTATATAAAATTTACCTTTTTAAGTATTTTTGTGAAATCTTTAATTAGTATCTCGAAATCAATATTGTATAATATTTCATTTACAATAGATAATTAAGCCAATAAATCTAATCTTTTAGTAACACTTTAGATCGTTGATAACTTTTACGTTGCTTTAGCTTTGAAATGTTATTTTTGTGAAGAAACTTTTACTGAAATGATTAAGATATCTATGCGCTATATAAGTATTACGGAAAGAGTTTAAATTTATAATTTGATTAAGTATATCAATCGATGTATCAATTATTCACATGTATAACCTTTCTAAAAACTTTTAGTTTCAACAATAGATCCGTAACGTTAAACCTAAACAATTGTTATAATATTCCTTAAAGACCTTTTAAAGTTCAAACAACTACATTTTTTGCTTGTTATTATCTAGGGATTTAAATTTTCAATATCAAATAGTAAACTAAATATACCTTAATCTAAATTGATCAAATTTACTTTCTAGTGATATAATAGCTTGATCTCCAATATATAAGAAATAATCAGTTTTAAAATTCTTTTCGCTGATTTTTATAGTTTCATTGTCAACATCATCATCATACTTTTTATTTCTACAACAACTCATTTTTCTTTCAAATTTAACGTTTCACATTCGTTTTTCTTTAACAATTTCTTTAGTGAAAGCTAAAGTATCCTTTAAAGCAACGCGTGATTAAATAATGATACATGAGTAGATAAGAGAAAACAATAGAGTTAAAGTATGTTTGTGGGTGTGAAAAACAAATATTAATTCATCAATGTAAATGGTTATTATCACACGACTTAATTTAACTTTTGATTATTTTTCATGCAAAATATAAGCCTTTTATGTACTTAATATATTCGGGCTTAAAATTCTACAACTCGTAGGATAAAAAATAAAAAGTAGAAACAAAAAAGCCAAGACTTTGATTATTTCACATTTATAAGCTAATTGTGGCCTTGATTAATCGGATTTCTAAAGATGGCAGAAAAAAACATGTGACTAAGTTTATATATATACAAAGTCTTAGAAAATTCGGGGCCTTAAAAATTTGGAGGCCTAAAGCCCTAGCTTTACTTGCTTTACCCTTGAGCCACCACTGATTGGTACCTAACTAGATATGGCGCACGGTTGAGAGGTGTGTGCAGTCGTGTTCGCGCATGAATAGTGGAGGTAGTGGTAGTAGACTACCTCTCATAGTGTTTAGTTTAAAATACCAATCCCTAGTAAAACTAAGCTTCTTGTTGTGTCTATTTACCTTGCCCCGCAGCACACCTCTTTGGAGGTGTATGGAATATTTAACTGATTTTGTTGGGGACGGTTGCGGAGGGTATTGAAAGGCTATTTTAATGGGCGACTATAAACGAAGGCGTACCAAATGTTGAAGACGAGGTACGTGTTTTTAATGTTAATAACGCTAGCTTTTTTAATCTATTCATATCTTTCTTTGGTTTCGTGGATATTAAACTGGAGGTTTACACGTTACTTTGTTCACACCTTCGGCGGAAAAAATGATGTAAGTTGGATAGTGTTCCTTGTTTCGGATGGTATTCTTACTATTTTCCCTCCATTTCGGGGGCGTTATGTTTGGACGGCATCTTTTCGGACCATCGTCCGATTTTGTTATGTGAATGTCTAAAGTGGACTTGGGCGATTCCTTTAGGTTCTATCATTTGTGGTTCAAACTCGTTGGTTTTGATGATATGGTGGAACAGACTTGGCGCGCCTTGGCTTATTCGGACAATAATAAATGATTCGGTTTAAATGAAGTTACAAGAGCTCAAAAAGTTATATCAGGTTGTGGGTTACCGATAAGAAATTCAGAGTGCCAGGTTCTAAGAAACTCCATTGTTTCTGAGCTTCGTGATATTGATAAACGTATGGATCAAATATGGGCCTATTGATTCGTTGTATTTTAGGCGACAGACTTAATGAGTAACCCTGAAAGGATCTATAGGAGATGGAAGATATGGATTTCGTCCCAGAAAGCAAAAGTCGATGGGGCGATTGAAGGTGATGGGAACTCTAAGTTTTTTCATGGAATCATTAACAAGAACGGTCTAATCTTAGCCATCAGTGTGTGTTTGTCATGGTACGTGGTGCCAGATCTATCTTAGTGAAGAAAGCCTTTAAAGATCACTATGAAGCTCGTTTTAATAACCCACAAGGCTAGATTGAAAACTCAGATTTCTCTTTTCGAATCGGTTATTCTACGGATAGGTTACGACTTAGAGCGTCATGTGTCTCATGATGAGGATTAGATTGGCTGTGTGGATTGTGGAAGTCAATACGTCACGGGCTCGACGGGTTCACTTTGAATTCTTAGAAAATTTTGGATGGTTATTGGTCGGATTTCTGTGAAGCAGTTTGGTGCATTTCTTTAAACAGGGCTCGTTCTCTAAGGGTTGTAATCTTCTTTTTTTGCTATAATCCCAAAAGTCCTGGATGCAAAATTCGTCAACGATTATCGCCCTATTAGTTTAATAGGGTGTATTTATAAGGTTGTCACTAAGATTTTGGCAAGCCGTTTGGCTATGGTTATAGCAGGCCTTGTGTCTAACACTCAATCCGCGTTTGTTGCTGGAAGACAAAATTTGCGATGTCCTTTATTATAAATCGAAGAGTGCTTGATTGGTGAAAAGGAAGAAATATGAAAGCGTTGTTTTGCTAAAGTTGATTTTCTAAGGCTTTTGACTCGTTCGTTGGGACCTTCGTGCTTGACGTCCTTGAGGCTTTGGATTCGGTTTCGATTGGTGTACTTGGATAGAGGTATTTCTGATTTTGCTAAGGCTTCGTTATAGTTAATGGGGATGTTCCGTCTGACGAGTTTCATATTTCTTCGGGGTCTTAAACCCAAAGTGATCCGATATCGCCTTTTCTTTTTTTCCGTGTTATGGGGGAAAGCTTTGCATTTTATACGGTTTGTAAAGCAGTTGATGAAGATGTGTTTAAAGCATTCAGTTAAAGGGGGTCTTTGGCTTTATCTCATTTTTTTATGCGGATGACGCCTTTTTTATGGCGATTGGTCATGATAATAATTTGAGAGGTATTATCAATATCTTAAATGTTTTCATCTCGCGTCGGGATACAGATTTAATATTCATATGAGCCAAATTATTTGGGTGTGGGTCACGCGGTCTAGAGGTGAGGATAATGGCTTCTTTTTCTTTAGGTTGCACTATTATGGAAAACAAGTTCAGTTATCTTGGGGTTATGGTGGGGGTGGGATGACTGTCATAAGCTTGGGATGATGTCATTTTAAAGCTTCAATCGCGTTTGTCTAATATGGAAGCGAAACCCCTTCTCGATTGGTGGTAGGCTTACTTTTGTTTAAAATCATTCTCGGTGCATCTCCTCCTTTATAACATGTCATTTTTAAGGTTCCTAAAGGCGTGCTAAGGGTATGGAGTCTAATTCGTAGTAACTTCTTTAAAGGTGCCAGCATGTTGGAAGAAAAAATTTCCTGGATTGCTTGGGTTAAGGGTTAGGCTTCGAAGAAGAAAGGGGTCTGGGGTTTCGAGTTATTTCGCTCTTAATCGAGCCTCCTCTAATGTGGGTTTGGGTTTCGGTTCGCAAGAATGATTCTTTGTGGTTCGTGTTATCCAAGGGTTCATGGGGATAAGTTTGATTCTCATTCCGTGTAAGGTTTCCATATGGGAGTTCGATTTGAAGGAAGTTCAAGTGCTTAGTCATCTGGATTTGATTTCTTGTGTATTGGCTCTAAAAGTATCGGGGTTGGTCAATCTACTAGTTTTTGGAAGAGGACTTGGATGGGGGATAGTCCTTGTGTGAGTTGTGTCCGCGTTTGTTTGCCCTTGATTCTGCTCCCAATATTTGTGTGGCGGCTAAGATGGCTGGCCCCCTGGATACGTCTTTTCGGAGATCAGTTAGAGGAGGGGTCGAACAGCAAGAATTCTCAGATTTAAGTTCGTTTTTGAATTCAGTGGTTCTTTCAACGTCTAATGATCGTTGGTATTTCTCCCTTTCTAGCAGTGGTGAATTTAGTGTGAAATATACTCGTACTTGCTATTGATTGATTTGGTGCTTCCCTCTCAATCTGAGCCGGACTAGGTGGGTTAAGTTAATTCCTATTAAGATTAATGTTTTTATGTGGCGAGCTCGTCGGGGGTGTTTGCCTACTAGATACAATCTGGTCCAAAAAGGTGTTATTTTGGAGTCCACTTCTTGCCCGGTTTGTTTTTCGGATGAAGAGGATGTCCATCATTTGTTATTTCGATGTTCTCTATCTCAGGAGGTTTTGCATCGTGTTTGCCGTTGGTGGGAGATCGATTTCCAGCTTTGCGTTTCCGTTCTGCAGAAATGGACGAGTGGTTCTCTTCTATTCGTCTTCCGGGTTCAGTTAAAGGTTTTTTGGAAGGAGTCTTCTACGTGCTTGGTGGTTTTTTGGGGATTTCGGATCGTTCTACTTTTGATGTTAATAAGCCGTCTAGATCATGATCCTTTTGAGATATTGTCTATCTCCTTCCTTTGGTGTATTAGTTGGTGTAGTAGAATGTTCTCTAGGGATGATTGCTTATAAAACCCGCATTTAATATTTTGTAATTTCTTTTCTAGCTCCTTGCTAGTTTATAAAATTTTGCCGTTCAAAAAAAAGAAAATACATCATACATTATAGATTCCTGAAAGGTTGAACCTTGTACAAACTATACTACTGTGACAAAATCGAGCTCTTGTTAAATTAGGAGTGTTCATCAATTAAGTTTTTTTGAGATGAGAAATTTTTGGAGGTCAAAATTTGATCAAACCTAACTTGAAACTGGAAAATCAAAGTTGGTACGGTTTAACCTCAAAAACATAAGTTTCAATCAATATTGATACATGCATTGAAAATCAACACGTGTTTATCCCCTTCGCGTTTGATACATTTGGTTTCCTTGCACCTGAGACGGTTGAGCTACTTACTAGAGTCCAGCGTGTTATGAACAGTAATGTTATGACACCTAGATCCATAAATGTTGTATTTACTAGAATTGGTTTTGCAATACAAAAGGGGCTAGCGGCGCAGCTTGTTGCCCGTTTGCCTTCTCCTACTATGTAACCGTTCTTATATGAATAGCTTTACGTTTATATTGCATTTTCAAATCATTAAGACTAGTTCTCTGTTTGAATGATGTTGTGTTTTGAGGATATAGGCATGTCTATATTTCTCTTATTTGTAATGGTTTTGGTAATTAATAATAGTTCACTTTTTCAAAAAAAATTCATTAAAGACTAGCTTAATCTTGGGCATATCCAATGTGGGATTAATTTTAAAGGTGTATGCTTCATACATAATCATTATGTTCCATTTTATACTCGTTTTTACAATACAAGGACAAGCTTGAAGATAAAAAACATTTCATGTGCCATGTGGCATTGGTGCAAAAAAGATCATTTCTACAAAGGTCACAAACCATTCTTCATAGGTGAAACCAAAATCAAAAATGTGAGTTACAAGCATGTTTACCCGCGCGTTGCTGCGGGACGTTAATTTTTCGCACATAGTTGCGGGTTTAATTTTTTTTTTCTATTTTTTTTTATTTTGTGCGGGTTTATTTTTGTGCCGAACAAATTTTTTTTTTAATATTATTTTGTGCGGGTTTATTTTTTTGGTCTTATGTTTAATAGTGGTTTTTTTTATAAGTCAGTACTTTTGTAATTTTCTTTTTTTATTTTGTGTCGAGTAATTTTTTTTTGTATTGCGTATTTAAAAAAAAAATGGGCCGGCCCATTGGGCCGAACACTGTTCATATTACTGTAGCACGACGTATTTTTTATATGGGCTTATGTGTTGGGCCTCATGACGCGGGTATTTTTTGATATGAATAAGTCAGTACTTTTGTAATTTTTATTTTAAAAAAAAAAAAAGTGGGCCGGCCCGAACTGGGAGCCCATTGGGCCGAACACTGTTCATATTACTGTAGAACGACGTAAAAAACTTTTTTTTCTTATTTTTGGCCAAAGAAAAGGAGGGGGATTATAAAGTTTTTTTTTTCCCGATGAACAGTAACCGAGCCCAGTGGGCCGGGTACTGTTCATTTTACTGTAGCTGTAGTCCAAAAACGACGTAGTATCAGTTTTGTAATGTGTATGAAGATAATAAATACATGCATTTGCACAAAACTTGGAGCAAAATTTCACCGATTCAACTTGTTTGATCTGTTCCTTTTGACTCGTTTTAGACCCATGTGAGATGTTAAAGACAAAATAACTCAAATCTACTCTACTCATCTTATGGGTCATGTTTTTAAATAGCTAAAATAATATCTTATAAAGACCTTTTATATGGTTTTTGAAGGCCTATAACGTATTTCGCTTAGGGCTCCCAAAAACTCGGGGACGGCCCTGTCTGTTTATGGGTCTGAATGTTTGATTTTCGCCTGGGTGCTGTCTGCAAATCGCAATCAAGTTTTTCAATGCTCTTAACTATCTTTTCGCTAACCTTCCAATGCTCTTATCTATCTTTTCGCTTTGATTATTCAGTTGATGTTTTTCAAGAATAAAGAAATTGTTGTGAAATGTGATTTTAGTTGTCTAATGCTATCAGATTTTTTTCCCTGGACTCAAACTTGTTTAACTGTATAAAAATCACTCCTTTTAATTCTCTACTCAACCTCGTCTTACATTTCGAAGGTAGGTACGTAGGGCATGACCAGTTTGGGATCTTGTGAATTATAATTGCTATATGGCCTACTATGACATTCAGTAACATGTTCTCTTTTTATGTCTCAAATTCTTCACACTGCCTGCCATTACCCTACAGGTATCATGGTTCGCCTGCCATTACCCTACAGGTATCATGGTTCGCCTTGAACAGTTACTGCGAGCGGATGTACCAGATTAAGTATTACTGGTCAATTACATAACTAAAATATGGCCTTCACATTTGGTAAGTTATATAAAAAGAATTATTTGTCCTTTGAAGAGATTTGAATTATATATATACAGCACGAAGAGCTATAGCTACGACTCTTAAGAGGGTATAAGGTATGTGTATCTTCATGATATGCCGATCTTAGTTATTTGGATTATAACCTCACATCAATGATCCTCCCTATAAAGGACTAGACAGAAATGTAATTCTCATGCCATCTAAATTTTCTAGACATTTTTTAGCCCTTTCCTTTTTAAAGCACAAAATGTGATTGACCCAAATGACCTAAATGCCTCATCTATGGGAGAAACTCAGAAGGGTAATAACCTGTAGAACAAAAATATGTCACGTTTATCTTATGATGACCGTTGACAGATAGGATTTTGTAGCATCACATCTAGGGGTATCAGAAAGCCGACCTGACCCAAATGATCAAGACTATTCTGGTTGAGTTAATCAGGGTATCTGAGATAAACCTGAATGGTTAAATTTGTTTGGGTTATTCGGGTTCGGGTCAACCCGATTAACCCGTATCTTTTTTGCAATCGGCACAGTATCAAAGTATGGGCATCTGTATGATCTAAGATGAAGAAAAACCATTTGGGGGTTTCCTATATTAACATTCATGGGTTTGACATATAATTTTGAAATCTAATCCACTAATCAAACATTTTTAGTTGGAATGAAACTCAATTCCACATACCCATATAAAAAACACTACCTGATATAACAAAGACTAGATCATAGAGTTCTGCAACTCAAACAACCACTACCAAAAAGAAACCTGGAAACACACAACTGACAGCAGCCATAAACATATAAGCGACAAAGATAATACCTGCAAGAATAGAAGCTCTGAGCAAACGTACGTCAAAGCAGCTTATGATTCTATTAGAACAAATAATGAACCTTTAAAGTCAATAAACAATCAATCAATCAACTATTCCACCTTGACATGAAACAAAAATGCATTAACTCAAATTGCAAACATAGACGAAATTGTACAGGTTATAAAAGTAAAACAGGACGAGATACAGATCAGTTCCACCAAAAAAACAAGGCGGGTGGTGGCAAACCAACACATCTCCAACATTAAAATACAGTACCGAATAATAGCAATCCTTATTAAAACCTAAGACCTTTACAAACTGTAGTTTACCACAAAAATGAGTTGGCATATGTTGATTCACCATCATGGTTCATTAGCTTGCCCTCAAAGGGAGCATAGGCCAGCCATTAAGCTGAGGGGAACCTATAGGAGTCGAGTGTTGACTAGGAGAAAAAAGGCTCAACTCCACAAAGAGAGACTGATCCCTGTTTTGTTCATCTCTCTCCATTGTCCGAAAAGAAATCGACCCCCGTTTTGTTGAAGTGATTGAGTTTCTCCCACTGCTCGCCATAAAATCTTCAAGCGGGCTATGGTTAGCAATTAGTGACAAAGTATCATTATTTTCCCCAATAATCCTTCTTGTAGCTTCCATATCTTGCAAATTCTTTAATGCCAAAGAGTCAGCAATCGGGAAGTAAACAAGTACACAAATCCCAACCCCGATACAAAATACAAGTGAAAGAAAAGCCAGGAACGCAAGAACTTCAAATGCAGCATCTCCTGGCTTGAATAGAACAGATAAACCAAGTAGCAGAATCCGTAACGGAAAAAAGCTAGAAACAAAAAATATCAATGTGTACACTCTCTTCTGCAAACCCTTATTGATGACCAGAATTAGTATTCGCCTTCCAAGCCAGAACAAATAAAGTGTTAGCATGGCGGCAAAAAGACCAAGAAATATGGTACTTAATAAAGGGTAATAGCATCGAGTAACATCAGTTTGGTTGTCAGTTGTAACTTTGAAAAAGTAGGCTTTTTTGTTTAGGTGTAGATCCGTCTCGTATTGAGGTTCAAATAAAACCACCGTCATTTGAAGGGCAAAAATCGGTAAAATGCATAGAAGAATGTAAATGGTTGTTTTGATGTTCCATTTCTGGCTCAGCGGGCCCGATGATGTGTTCTGTAAGGAAGCACGAAGAAGAAAAACGAGTGTGAGGAATAGACACGGTTCTGAAATTCCTAGGTTTGACACTATGTAGGATTTGCATACGGTTCCATGCCATTTAGAGTCAAGAGTATGGAATACCCGACCGTCACGTCTCAAGAATTCTAACCTTAAAATTTCTCCAAAACCCCACCAGAATGCAAAAAGTATAAAGATGATCCGAACGACCCACGGACCACTGAAGTATCCAAGTTGGGTTTGACTCTGACTACGAATGTGGTCTCGAAAATATAACGAGTACAAGATGCAGAGTAAGCCAATGAGACCTAATACAGCAACTAGAGAGATTGTAACCACACCGAGTGCATCAGCAACAACGCTCGTCAGGGGCATTACCCAAAAAATGGATTCCACGCATGCTTTGACAGCATGGATACAAAAAAGCCCCTGGTACCTTCAATTTTCAGTCACATATGTAAAGCGAACTCTTTCTAGACACCAGCTAGCACTTTTTGAAACTTCAATGCCCCATACACCAATCAATAATTACGCGTGTATTAAGTTGGGTGGAAGATTACCACATTCCGGTCTGAGTGACTATATTATTATGTCTCCCAGAAGCTACACGACTAGACCACCTACAGCAAAAAATGAAAATGCATCTCATCAGTGAAGACACAAGCATCACGACTTAAGACGAAAGTAAAAGCAATTGCAAGACAAAATTCAAATTCTATCACAGATTTAATATAGAAATGCAACAGAATAACATTTCTAAATGGAAATTTCCAATAATAACAAGTATAAAGCAGGTCACCATGTTTAGCAGCTTAACACATCATACTTATCACACTGCTCCGAGATAACTAAATAGCAGTGAAGGTGTGGTAACTCAGATAAAATTAAGAAGCTTGATTAATCAACAGAGAGCTAAAATGAAATGTTTTTACAAATGTGTCACCGCTTGTCTTTTTTGTAAAACTGCAGTAACACGACCAGGCATCTGTCTTAATTAGCAACCAGAGTTTGTAGTCTTTATGTATATATGTAAATTAACGGAGATAAATTCTAGCAATATGTGTACACCCATATGTGGTTTAGTTTTTGTAGTAGCAGCGTTTAAGACTTTAAGTTACAAAGAATTGGCTTTTCATGATGCCTATACAAAACATTGACGCAACACAAAATAAAATATAACCAACATCAAAACTGAAGATTAATACAAGCTTTTAATTCTAACCATGCCGTCCTCATAAGAACCCGTGGGTTGCTATTGTGCAGCAAATCTAACATTGACTCTATATTTTTGAAAACAGCTAAAAGCACAATCTACATGGCGGGATTAGTTCCAGTACGTTGTGTCATACGGAACAATGAAAGGCTCAAAATGATACAAGGGCTCAAACGTAGAAACCTAGACACAGAATAGTTTCACCCATGGACATGCTAAGGTTAAAAAAAATGGATCTATCACGTATAATAGCAAAAGTAGGGTTCTCTGCTGATTAAAGTACGCACGCGCTTCACCTATTTAGCAGGCAAGCATTTAAATATATCAATGTTCTATGTCTACTGCAGAAGTAACACCTTTCTTACATATAAAAATAACATGGAAATGGTTAAGAAAATATGTCTGAGTTGCGGGCAAATAGCATCATATCTAGGATTTTTTTGCTACCTGCTTCATTCTATTTTTCTCATCCGACTCACTTTCCATGAAAAAAATATCCACACCACAAATCTATACATTCAACAGGCGTTAACTTATAGTAAGCTTTTTATACTGACGAAGGCTTCCTTAAATTTTATAAAATTAAACTCTAATAACAGAAATTGCATCTGAAACATATTTAAAGGGTAACAAAAATCTGTTAAAACCAAAAATCTAACATTATAAAAAATACATAAGAGTGTTTAAAACCTAATAAAAGTTACCAACAAAAATTAATCTATCTATAAGATAAATTAAACACATATAACATAACTAAATAGCGCGTTAATTAATAATTAAAGGTCAAAATACATCACATAAACATCAATTAGAAATTTTAGTTTACGAGCCCTAAAAACAAAAAATCGTATATATGTATAGATGTGATATTAAAGGATAAATTGAAGAGGATGTACTTACAAAGAAAGGTGAAAATGTGGATCTGAGATTGAATTGAAAATTATAGTAATGAAAATGAAAATATTAATAATAATTTCAATTTGGGGGAAAATATGAATAGAAGAAGAAGAAAGAGAGAGAAGAAGTTTTGTTGTTGTTGTTGTTGATGACAGCCTGTCTCCAGCTTTGCATTTGCATTACATCAGACCAGCCAACCAACCATTTTCCTCCTCCTTTTTCTTTTCTTTTTATTTCTTTTTTCACTGTCTCAATTATAATTCCAGTTTTTATTCTATTTTTGTTACTGTATTAAATATGTACTATTTTAACAAGTGAAAATAGTATTCACTTTCATATTTTAATCATTTAGAATATTCTAATAAATTATCATGCCAAAAAAAAAGATGTGTTGATAAGAGCCTTACGTTGAGGTGTCAATTTGAGAATCATTGGTTAAATTTGGGTCTAATTGGTAAATAGTTTTAAGAGATGAGTTTAGTTGGGTCTCTCTTTAATTTTATAGATTGGTCTACATGGGTCTTTCAACGGGTCTAGATGGGTCTCTCAACAGGTCTGGTGGGTCAAAAGTGTTTTTTTTGTTTTATACGTTTTTATCCGTTTTTTTTACTTTCTCGTCCATTTTTGAACATTTTCGCCAGTTTACGTACGTTTTCTTACGTTTTAGTCCGTTTTCTTCCGTTTTCGTCCGTTTTTATACATCCTCTAAGTCTAACACCTCTTGTGTTCTTATCTTCTCATCTGTCATTTTATTGAAGAACACATCTCCGCAAGAGAGATACACAAGTACCTAATCCACACTTGTTTGTTATTAGTCGATGGTCTTTTTTCTCATACCCTTTCTATTAGAATCGAGTCTCTAGGTTAGGTTAGGGCTTGATTGAAACAAACAACTTTAATTCAATTTGGTTGTAAGGGGAGTCTTGTATCTTAGTGATCAAGCCTAGATCATTGGGTGATCTAGCTGAGGTTTGGTATACTGCCAAAGGGAAGTTCTTAGTGGTCCAAGTTGATCTTAGTGATCCTAAAAAAAAGTCGAATCATGGGTTCTTAGGGGTGGATTCTGATGGCGGAATACCGTAGGGATCAGCTATTCTTAGTTATACTTGTACTAATTCATGTTTGCAAGTTTCCAAATGGTAAGCTAGCCCATGTTGGACTTAAACATGCGTATATGTTTGTTGTTTGTGGTGTTGTACTGTTGTGTGTTTGTTTGCTGTTAGTTGTAGCCAAGAACACCTCAAAGGTATTGCTCTTGACCTATGCATTCTCGCCTTAGAATAAGGGGGAACAACGATCTAGGAGGAGCACGTGTAAAGATATCTACTTCCTACCTCTACAAAGATATCTACCTTCAAGTGAAAGACCAAGATCCCGCCTTTTTGATTTGACAAAAAGGAATGAAGGAAAGCAAAGAGAGCTAGAGCTTTTGGGAGAGAAGATAAGCTACTAAAGCTCGGTGAAGACAAAGTTCAAGCTTCACCAAATTACAAGGCCAAGATCAAGATGCAAGCTACATCAATGGCGTTCTTCATCTTTGCTATGTTTATAATTTTAATTTGCTTTCGAAATTTTATTTGTCGTCATAAAAAAGAGGGAGATTGTTGGGGCAACATTGACTAAGATCTCCTTTATGTTTTGACGATCACAAATAAACGCTCGCAACACTTAAAATAACAAACGATAGCCAAAATTCGTAAAACGAAAATTGTGACTCTAGCGCGCCGTCGGCACGTGGCCAGCGTGCCTCTCTCGAATTCCATTACATGATACTTGAGCAATTAGAAACACTCGAAACGAGGTTTAGACTTAGAAAGGAGCAAAAACAAATCCTCTCAATTTTCAACAAAACGCCAACTCATTTCTTTTAGCTTGTTTACATCAAGATGATCAGTGATCAAATCATTATTGATAATCAT
>BQNB010000621.1:3504-155988 GCA_026074375.1 Tanacetum coccineum | reverse complement strand
GTAAACAAAGACAAGAAACTACATACAAAGTGATAAAATCAGAAGATATATATTTATAAACGATAACTAAATAAAACAATAAATAGGCCAAAACGCTACAATTATTTTAATTTTTAGCGACGGACCTTTTTTAGTGACTACAAATATCGCCATTAAAAGTCCATGGTATTAAGGCCTAAGCCCGTGTGTGGGTTAATGTCAATTAAAGTTTCAGGCTATGTTTCAATGCTGATTTTTCTTGAAAGTTTGACCGTCGGATCCACAATTTTTGCGACGACACGAATCGTCGTCAAAAGCATATATTAATAAATAATATTTATTTTGGTTACATAAATTTCGTTAATAAATTTAAATCAAGTCGTAAATAAACGGCATCTCATGTCCTACAACTACAAATGCAAATTTTCCAAACTAAACCAAGTGCCACAAGTGGTCAAGTTGTTGTTTACTTGTTTTCTGGTTATCAAGTTGCAGTGTGGATCACGGGGCCTAATTTCCCAGTTGTTCAGTGGGCATTAAGAAACATCATGGAAACACCGAGCCACTATGAAACAATTTAGTATATAACATGTAAAGGATATATGTTGTATCATACATTAACATCAGATAGGATAACCAAGATTAATGAGAAACAGTGAAATGCAAACACGAGGAAAAACTAATGGAAGCCGGTGTTTCTACGAGGAAATAGTGTTTCACAACCTAAACCACACAACGAAAAGGTCACTATCAAGAACATAGGGCTCGATAAGTGAATGATAATTCAAATTGGCCTCGACTAATGGAACGTGGGACTTCTAAACTTCTGCCGGCTTAGTTGTATGCATGGATGAGCGTTCCACTCAGGAATCAACCCACCAGGAGGGACTATTACAAACACTCAAAATGGTCCGCTTGGAAATGCAGCTCAAACGGAAGTAGACATGGACCAGTGGAATAGGTTTGTCACGTATAACTACAGCACTAAGCATCTTAATCATTGGCACCCAAGTCTTGTGTAGATCAGTGGAATTGTCACTAAAGACACAATTCTCGATGGGGTGCTTACCGCGTTGCAACTTTGTTCACGGTTGTGTTCATGGATGGCTAATTATCTGCCAGTCGTTGGCAATGAATGTGCTCCTGAAATGTATGGCGATGTGACTGAACTTTTGATTTGTTACAGATTTGATGTTGGCTTGTGGGCTGATTGCGTTGATTCATACAATCTTTTTTGTTGTTTGGGTGGTGATGAAGTTGTCAAACCGTGTTTGATGTTTTGTGTCTAATATGTTAATATACTCTTTGTACGAATGTTTGTATATCAAATTGTGTGACTTGTTCCTTTTAAATAACTTGTTTATATATAAGATCGAGGTTATCGACTTTCCCTCGTTTGTATTCACTGGAAGTTAAAAGGGGATGTGCCCCTCTTGTAGAGATATTATGGTCTATTCTCATACATTGATCATTAGTCATAGATCAAACTTAAAACCGATCCTAATTTCACCGACCGGATGGGTGACCTCATAAAGTCTTGTACGAATGTTTTGTAATCTTTTTACACTAGCTCATAGCTGGTGTTTTTAATGATATTGTCGTATATGCCGTTAAATAAAACCATATTCTAGTGACAACACTGCCATCTTGCTAGAATAAGAATTTCAGGCAGACTGCGGACATGTAAACGTAAAAAGACCATCCTGTATAATTTAGATGATCTAACAATTACTCACTAGGTTGCATTATTTAAGACAGGCTGTGTAAGTAACGCCTAATATATAGATGGCCGCTTTACGACACTAAACTAACAAGTATTAATTATATGTTCATGATAAATTTTAGAAGCACAACTGTTTTGATTCGTTTTATTTGATAAACAATAATCTGGGCTACATTGAGCACAAGTAGAAACATATCTGCATCTTCTTCGGTTTTGTTGGTGGTTTTAGTTAGCTCACTTTGTGTCAAAATTCGACCTCATCGAGTACTCCTTGATTAGTCTTGAGAAGAATGAGTTTTCTCTCTCCAATAGCTTTGCAGGGCTGTCATACTCAGCTATTTTTCCTGTATGAAATCACATTAGAGTAGTTCAGTTTTTATTCACTTGCATAAAGTGTGACTTTAAGAGTCAACCTTAGACTTGACAATTTCAAATATGAGACAAACCAATTAACATACTCAACATCAAAGTTTGTCTCTAATTAGACAATATTAATCACCTTACCACATCATTTTTGACCTTAAGATTCAAAGTTCACGATAAAGGAGTATGTGATGATGCTTACCATCACTAAGCACCAAGACGAGATCACTATCTATAACCGTGTGGATTCTGTGGGCTATCGTGACAATGGTTCTTTCTTTGAATTCTTGAGTAATAATCTTCTGTAAAATTCCATCCGTTGCAGAATCTATGGATGCCGTTGCTTCATCAAGAACAAGAATGCTGCTTTTCTTAAGCAATGCTCTACCAAGACAAAACAATTGTCTTTGCCCGACACTCCAGTTTTCTCCTCCCTCAACCACTGCAAAAATCATATTAAGTTTCTTTTATAAAATAACTCAAAACAAAACTAAATTCAACATGAGGAATTCAAATAATCTCTTACCTGGAAATTCCAATTTCTTTTCCTTCCCACGTACTATATCACCAAGTTGACATTTGTCCAATGCCTGAATTAGTAAAACGTAAGTTAGGGTCTTCTTGCTGGAATTATACTGTATGTGTTATGATTATTGTAACTCTAGAACACAAGCTACCTCCCAGATATCTGCGTCGGGATATTGGTCTAGTGGGTCAAGGTTTCCTCTAACCGTTCCTTCGAACATGGTGGGATCTTGAGGAATTATACTAAGTCTTGATCGCAAGTCATGAAGTCCTATCTTGCAAATATCTACACCATCTATTGTGATGAATCCTTCTGTAGGCTCTACAACTCTAAAAATGGCTTGTATTAGTGTGGACTTTCCGCTTCCCGTTCTACCAACAACACCAACTTTCTTTTTTCCTGGAAATGTGCATGTAATGCTTTTCAATACAGACGGCAGATGATCTGCATATCGAATCTGCAATAAGATGCATACATTCATCAGAAATAGTGAGTTAATTTTTTCAGTTTTATGCATCTTCAAATCGTATTTTCCTTGTCTTTGTTTGTCTTTATTTCCAAGATGAAGAACAGGGATACCTTTAGATTTCTAAAGGATATTGTGCCATTTTGTGGCCATTCGATTGATGGTCGAGAATCTTCAATTACCAATGGTGCCTCACTAGTTAGTTTTGAGTACTGCAACACTCTTTCCACTGAGATCATTTTGTTTTCTGCATTGCATATATTCCATATAACAGATGCTTGCTGAACATTCAAATTGATTCCATATGTTACTGCCAATCCCGCAATGCCTGGGAAACATAAACAAAAACACATTCCGTTCAAATTTTAATCAGTTTCACAATCTTGGATGGGTTTTCTTGATCCCATTAATGTAAATGACTGTATAAACACACTTGGATCAATGACTCCATCTGGAAGAGTAACAAGGAGAACTAGTGAGAAGGCAAACACGAAATTTGATAACTGATTGAGCCTAAAACAAAGCCACTCGATTGCCGCAACATTATGAAACCATGGTCTTGAGTGATTGTCAATAAGGCAAAGATTCTTCTCAATAAACCGGTCTTGTTGTTGGAAAGCACGGATTGTTGCAGCACCCATGAGTGATTCTGCAAAATGATGAAGGATTGGAGCGCTTTCAATGCCTGCTAACCGCGCCAATTCTCTTGCTGTTGGTAGGTAATATCTCTGAAATGGTATAAAAAAAATTGACTATTAAAAATAGCAAAATACTAGTGTATTTTTAGGATCCATAAAAATCAGTCTGGAATGAAACTTCTTACTTGGTACCATATACACACAGCTGTCACTGGAATAAGGATGGCGAATACTTCCCATGCTACTTGTGACATGACCGCCATCGTTCCAATAAGCTGAATCATTGAAAAGGCACACCATCCTATTCGGTTTGCAATCTCTAAATCTATCACACTTTGATCTGTGGATGCCTGTGCATTCAGAAGTTAGTTTGCTCTTAGATTCATTAAGTGGTGATGAAGGAGTTGATTAGGATTATCTGTTATCTCAAAAGGGTAAAAACAGAAATGTAGTTAAACGGAAACGGGTTGTAAGTCACCCAATTTTTCAAATGCACACAATCACCTATATCGCCTTACTAGAATTTTATATTCTTATTGCAGTGTTATTGTTTTTGTAATCATAACTAGCACATTAATTATGAGAATGTTTGGCTGGTCAACCCATTTTAACACGGCGTGTTTATCATGTACCAAAAATGAACTGTGTCAAACGTAACCTGCATTAAGTATCTAAATCTTGAAGCTTGTACTATTTCTAAACTATCTGAAATTCTAAAAAGCTCGAAGTTACTTACCCTGTTCAAGATTCTTCCAGTTGGAGTTGAGTCAAAAAAGGCCATGGGAGAGCGGAAAACACTGTGGAGCATTTTATTGAATAGCTTTTCAGAAGTCAGAAGGCCTGTCACAGCAACAAGTGAAGCTCGAAGTAGTATACAGAATGCGCTTCCAACCGCTAGAAGTGTATAAACAAATAGAATAAAGCCCATCCCAGTCACTATCTCTGTTGAATCTGTTGGACACGCCCATGCCATCCAGTAATTACTACCAATTTGTAGCAGCTGGAATGAAGACTGGGCCAGAAGTATGAATGGTACTAGAACACCACCTTTAACTAGAGTCAAATAAGCCCAGTAAACTTCTTTCCCTATGCTTCCTTTTGCCCTTTCTTCTTCATGCACCAATTTCCCTTCCTTTTTCGATATCTCTGTGCATAAGTTGTGCTCAGAATCTTGCCTAGTTTGCTCGAGTTCTGTGATCAAAGTGGCTTCTTCATCTCCGACTGTTTGTTCAAATTCTCTACTCGAACTCTCAACTGCTATCACTGACTCTAGTGCTTGGTTGTGAGCTCCAACTAGAACTTCAAATCCTATGTTTTGTGTCAATAGTTCATTAAATGTTCCGGATTGAGCAATTCTTCCATTTTGCATAACCTGTTTAGAATCTTCTATCATTAAATAACTAAAAACTTTAAGATAATATATCAAGAAGATAGTTTTCTGTTTATTGACTTACCAGAATGAGGTCTGCGGCTGGAAGAAATTCGACTTGATGTGTGACATAGAGCACGGTCTTCTCCTTTAGCATGCCCAGAAGGCATTCCTGTATAATTTCAGAATTTTAGATATGGTATAATTTTCTTCCTAAAATGTATCAGTTGTTTTCTTTAATGCATCTTATGAGCTTCGTTCAATTTCAAGAACTTAAATGTGTATCTAATGATGGAAATATTGAATAGAGTTTACGAACCTGAAAGAGTTCGGTTCCTGTATGGGCATCAACAGCACTGAAGGGATCATCAAGCAGATATATATCTGCATCATCATAAACTGCACGAGCTATCTGAATCCTTTGCTTTTGGCCTCCGCTCATGTTTATCCCTCTTTCTCCAATTTCTGTCAAATCTCCGGTGGAGAAAAGCTCAAAATCTTTAGTCAATGCACACGCTTTGATTGTCTTATCATACCTTGTTTTATCATAAGCATTCGCAAACAATATGTTCTCCCTGATGTTCCCTGTCAAGATCCATGCAGACTGCGGAACATAAGCCTTAGTACCACTGATCTTTAGTTTTCCTGATAATTTAGGCATCTCACCAAGTACGCATGACAACAAGCTAGATTTCCCCGAACCTACGGTTCCACATATGGCTACCTTCATTCCCCTTCTAACTTGTAGCTGAATTTCATCAAGATTAGGGGTTCTTGATTCAGGGTCCCAGCTAAATCTTCCGTTTTCGATTGTGACATCAAATTCTGTTTGGCATCTTGGAACAAACTCAACCGTATCTGACTGAATCTCTTCTTCTTGTAGGTAAGAAGCCACACGATCCGCAGATACTTTCCCTTGTGCAATTACATTTAGTAAATCGGGTAGATTAAATATGGGATCTTGTAACATTCGAAATGTGGCTAATGCTGAAAGAACTCTCCCAGCTGTTAGTGGAATTCCCATCAAAGCACACCCTCCAAAAGTCAGCACAGAGATAAAAGTTGGTGCACCCCAGAAAACAAAAGCACCAAGGGCGTTCAGTTTAAGTGATTTCCACAGCCAATTATATTCGACTTTCCTAAAACCTTCGAGTTTATGTAGATAATGAGTGTCCCATGCTTGAAGTTTTAGTGTCTTAATATTTCGCAAGACTTCTGAAGTTGACTTCATTCTGGCATCCTTTGCCTCCATAATCTTCGACTGGTACCATTTCTGCGCTCTAGTCAAAGGTATATTCCCGCTCATTAACGCTAGTGTTGCTGCTAATCCAACAAATGATCCCGATCCAAGATTTATGTGAAGAATAAACATTGCTAACGAGATTTGAATAGGTAACATAAAGAATGTGTTTATGTACCACATAAAATCCGTTGTTCGTTGGATGTCGACACTCATAAGGTTAATAATCTCGCCACTTGTGTGGCTTTGGCATGAGCGACTTGATAAGACAAGCCCTTTTTTGTAGATATGTGATATCAAAGCCGCCCTGAGCCGGAGTCCTAGTTGACGAGCACCAAAGATCCATTGCCGTTGTGTTAGTGTCTCAACAATTTTGGCAGCCAAGAAACCGAGCACGATAAGGTAGCCGCTGGTTAAACTTCTTGTTTTCTTATCGTTCAAAAAATTCACAAAGTCGCTGATAAGATATGGCCCCACATATGACGCAGCAGCACTTGTAATGGCAAAAAGGGCATTGATGGCAATTTTTTTTCTTGTGAAAAAGTAGATTGCTTTGTAGATAGAAGGATTGTTAGTGTCGCATTGCTTCAAGCTTTTGTCAAAGTATTCTGATGTGAAACTAGCAGAATCGATGGTGTCAACATCTGGGACTTCATCTTGGTCGAGGGGTTTCTTGTTTCCAGCAACAAACAAAGGGTTGATCCAAGAAAATGTAATGAGTTGAAAAATTGAAGCTTTTCCATAGGGGCATTCTAGATTTTCTTCTAACAGGTGTTTTCGGTTCATATCTAGAAATGGTTCGGTGACAGGATCTTGATTAGCCAAGACTATGCCTGTTTTGCCTAGTATTGCTAGAAACAACAAGCAGGTTGAGGAGATAAGTCCAATAAAGTCGATGTATTCGAGTAATCCTGGATTACCATGATAGGAAACTAGAAACTGGACATCTAGTGTAAACCGGGAGACGGTTAGAAAGAAAGTGCATAGCCACCACGTTCTTAGAATCCAAGGGAAGTCGGTGTTTTTGTGTTTTGGGATCATGTACAGTGCAATCAAGGTCATAACCCAAGAAACAATTTGCATGATTTCTGAGGATAGTATTGGGATTTCTAGGTTGCAATGTGCTTCACTTCTTGTCTTAAAAGTTAGCGGGATCATAATGTGTGTTCCTAGTAACAAAACGGAGCAGCATAGACTCAGTTTGTATGACATGCCGATCTTCATATTGGTGGTGGACATTTCCCTGCTCTTGACTTTTGGTTTGTTGATGCACCATGACTCGATCAGTCTTTTCACAAATCCGATTAGGAGGACTGCAAGTAACCCAAGCTGGAGAATAATGCTGGCACTTTCCCACAAGCAGGGTGAGCCTGGTTGCAGCCATGGTTCCAAAAACTCCGAAAGCTTGAAGCCTGCTATACACCGTAACAACATTTATTTGACTATTTAGGTCAAACGGTACTACTTCTGAATTTATACAAGTTACTAATTTACAAGATTAATTTGACTTTGCAAGTAACAGTAGTGGTGATTAATTGAGACCAGTTTTTTATGAGTCAAAATGGTTTCTGGCTTTTTGGCCGACTAATCAACGGGGCTTAAACCCACCGCTACACTGATTCAAACCGGGTAAAGCCCTACCTTTTCAGTGTTAGACAATGAAAACCCTGTTCTAGGTATTGTATTATTGATATGCTTTTATAGTGTTACATGGAACCTGGGAATTGAACCTGGGGCCTCACGAATTTTAGTGATGTTAGTCACAAGCCTATTGCCACTAGGCCACCCCTAAGTGGTTTGTTAAGACCATGTAATACATGACATAATTAGTCAACCCAAGAGCTGTCTGGAATTGCTTAAACGTTTATCTCTTTTAAAGTTAAGCAGTCTATCCAAATGCATATAACCGTCCACACACTCAGGGTACTATTTACTCTATGACTAATTAGGCAAATTTACCCCTCTACTCAAAAATTGCTTATAAACTTTATAAATTACAGTGAGCACGTAGCCAATCCTAAACACTAAATAGTGTTATTTTTCCTGAATCTGCAATTACTTGAATGGTTTCAGCATGACCAATAAAAATGCTGCACAATGGTGCAGCGCGCTTTGATGCAGTTTAGAACTTGCAAAAACTATAGTAATACCCTAATTTTTCTAAATCATCTGTTTTTGGTGTTACACTCAAACAAAATATAATAGATCGTTTTTAGTAGCGACGTCGACCCATCTACCTAAAAATTGGTCGATTGGAGTTATATAAAAGGTTCAGTGGGATAAAATAGATGAACTAAACAACTTAGATTAAACAATATGGTTGAAAATGTGTCTGAAGTTTATTAATACGCTTACAACATCCAAATTTCTTATGTTATATTTTTCTGTACAATTTTCATAGTCATCTTAATAAGTAACTTGTTCGCAATGTTTTAAAACCCGGGTTGACCCGGCCGGTTGAACCGTGACCCGATTGAGTGACTGGAAGCCGGTTTTGGCCGAAAAACCCGGTTGAACCGCCGGTTAAACCGGTTGAACCGTGACCCGGTGGCTCGGCCGGATCAATTTAAAAACCGGTTTTTAAAACATTGCTTGTTCGTAAACTTCAGAATACACCTAGTGCAGACAATTTAACTCTACCCAACCCATCCGCCCATCTTGACATATTAAAACTTTACCTGATATTCAGCAAGGTTATTTTGCCACATCTACAGTTCTATACTCCAGTTATGAGTTACATTATTGCTGTTCTTAATGCTATAGAACACTAGAGAAGAAGTATAATTGACTCATTAATTTTGAACATGGAAACGCGAATTATAGAACATCAAGACAACATCGATCTCTTGCTAAGCACACACACCAAGGAACCTTAATTGAATTTTGTCACTTGTTTGAATATTACTATACAATATTTGGCATTTCTAAAGAGCAGCAAGATACTTTCTTACCGCATCACATTTCACTTAGTATTAAAACTAAAATATTTAAACAGTTTTGATGATAAAAAGGAATTGCATAATTTCCATCAGACATATTACAAGCCGAAGGCCATGATGTTCATAGCCTCCAAAACTATCCTATAATCTTTCGGTTTTGTTTCAAAACGAGGGTTCTCAAGCTCTAGTTTGCACATACTTCATTTTTTTTTTTTACTTAACTTCAAACTCAAATATATATACCTGGAAACGTTACTCCAGCATTGTTTTGCATGAAAAAATAGATTATCAAATAGTTACGTGAGTAAGATTATCAAATATATATAACTAACCTATTATGGTGTCCAAGTGGAGCATGGCTTTAGAAAGGAGCTTAATCATGACGGTAATGGTTCTGAACCGTTCCAACAAATACTTCACTTAAATAACTTGGAGAGTGATTTTAAACTATATAGCATCAATATGAGAATAATCCATCACTGCACATTTACGAACATAAAGTGATGTATTGTGGCTAGTTTTAGCACACTAAAGACGAATACATAAAGTACTCGCAAGTGATATACAAATAATACCTAAAACAAAAAGATACATTTATTGATATGACATAAAAGATAAAGGTATTATATATAGAAAGAATGAAAAGTATAAGTAAGTGAATGATGAGTATGCTTTGATTGTATGGTTGTTTTTTGAGTGGCTTAATTTCAGGACATCTTTAATGTACTACACTCCTGCAATTTCATATATTAAGAAAAAAGTGCTTACTTGTTGAAGATTGTTTCTACATTTTCGGTTCAACTTCAATACAATGTTCAAAGTATTTAAAACTAAAGTGTTTTTTTTTTCGCTTTCCATGGTAGATACGTCTCCAATTACTGTAGTTCTTATCAACGAAACAGAAGTATAAAATAGAAAGTATGATAACCAAAAGTGATAAAAGAGGAAAAAAAGTTTTAAAGTGAATAATAATGCTTTTCCAAATGTTAAGATTATTTTCAGATCATCCTTTAAAAACTAGTTTTCTTTACAGATAATCTGTTTATTAGGCGATCACCGATGTTCTTGGTCCGTGCCTTTCTTTCAACATGTTTCTCCTTTTGTAAGTGTCGTTCAGAATCACAAAGTCATCAGATGCAGACCTAAAGGAAATTTATATGCAGTCAATTCAAGTTACTTGCAGGTTGGCTTGTTAGGTTCGAGTCTTTGCCCAATTTTGTGGTTAAAACGGAGATTTTTTAGATTCAAGGGTTACGGGGACTGCTTTTTGCGGGTACTTCAATACAAGTTTTAACTTTTGTAAGTTTGGACATGGCAATCAACTGCAGTTGGTCCCATTCAAGTATGCACCAAGGTTCGTCAAGCTATAAGTAAGTAAAAGAGATATTGCCTATATGTAGATAAAGGATGATTTGTAATTCAAATGCTGTCACCAACACTAGGATGGTTATAGTACTATTCTTATTGAATCTAATAATCAAACGGAATAAAAACCACATGTAACAATTTCAAAATGACAAAAGTGATACCAAAGGAGTAAAACAAGGCGCAGCAAGTTGGTTACTCCAATTTAAAGATCGATGAAATGTGAGCATAAATAAACATGTCTGTTCTATTGGCTCAATCCGTCAATCAATAAAGGTTTTTTCATTATTCGACGTATTGGTTAATCCGACTATAAGCAGTAAGACATATGCTAGAGAAAATGCTTTTTCGGTTAGGGCATTTCCTCTGGGTACTTGTTATTGTTGGCCCTATTCGATGGATCTTTGATCTAAACTTAGTCACGATATACCAAAAACAGAAACGTGAAATAAACGTTGTTTTTTATTAATCTGTCATCAAGAAGATGATTGTTTACATATCTTCCTATTTATACAAAACGAAAAGTCATAAGAAAAGATTGTGATGGTTCAATCGAACCAACAGTTGTGACTTTTCACAAATAACTGTCAAATAACTAACTTAACTAACTTTTGTTTCCAGCGGATTGGGATTAACCCAATATTCTCCTCCTTAATCACAATCGCTTTGTCGTAGATCTTTAAGTCCAATAAGTTGTCTCATTGTTAGGAACTTGATCTTCGGTAGTGCTTTTGTGAGTATGTCAGCCTTTTGATATTCCCCACTTACGAATTCAACTTGTATGTCTTCTCTTTCAACGCATTCTCTTATGAAGTGGTACTTTGTATCAATGTGTTTACTTCTTCCATGAAATACGGGGTTCTTCATCAGTGCTATAGCAGATTTGTTGTCAACCATTATTGTAACTTTTTCTTCCTTTGAGTGTGTAAGTTTGCTTAGAAGTCTTTTTAGCCATAATGCTTGTGTTGCTGCTGCGATGAATTCAGATTCACATGAAGATAGTGCTATGGTGGCTTGTTTTTGGGTACTCCAGCTAATCGGTGATTCACCATAGTAAAATATTATTCCAGTAGTTCCTTTTCCTTCTTGAGTGTTGACTTCCTAACTACTATCGCTAAATCCTTGTATCTTGTCTCCTCCATTATGCTTGTAGGTGATTCCATAATCCTTTGTTCCTTTTACATAGCGTAGTACTTGTTTTATAGCTTTCATATGTTGCTCCTTTGGTTCTTGCATGAAACGACTAAGTAATCCAACATAATAACTTAAGTTGGGTCTTGTGTGAAGCAGATATCTTAAGCATCCAATTAAACTTCGATATTCAGTTGGGTTGACCATTGATCCTTCAGTGATCTTTGTTAGTTTTGTTCCTAGATCCATTGGGATTAGTATCTCATTGCAGTCTACCATTCCAGCTTCCTTTAGGCTCTTGTTTGCATAGGCGGATTGCTTTATTGATATGTCACCCACAGTTTGTGTGACTTCTATTCCTAGATAGTAAGCTAATAACCCAAGGTCACTCATTTCGATTTTTTCTTCTATTCGAGCTTTAAATTTGTCAATCTCCTTCCTTGGTGTACCAGTGATGATTAGATCATCTACATAAACTCCTATTAATAGTGTTGAGTCTCTTGATGTCTTTGTGTAGATAGCTTGTTCTAGTGCTCATTTCTTGAAATCTAATGACTTCAAGGTGTTGTCTAACTTTATGTTCCATGCACGTGGTGCTTGTCTTAATCCGTATAGAGCTTTTATAAGTCTATAAACTTTTCTATTATCTTATCTCTTTATAAATCCTTTGGGTTGCGTAACGTACACTTCTTCTTTTAAATCTCCATGTAGAAATGCAGATTTTATGGCTAGGTGATGTACTTCCCATTTATTGTTAGCAGCTATGGCGAGTAATAATCGGATAGTTTCAATCGTTGCTACAGGTGTGAATACTTCTTCAAAGTCTATGTCATGCTCTTGTATGTAGCCTTTTGCTACTAATCTTGCTTTATGCTTGATTATATTTCCATTAGCATCTTTCTTAGTCTTGAATACCCATTTTAAACCAATTGCTTTATGTCCTTTGGGTAGATTGGTTGATTCCCATGTGTTGTTCCTATTGATGGAGTCTAACTTGACTCTCATTGCTTCAATCCATTTTTGATCGCTTGATGCTTCCTTGTAGTTCTTGGGTTCGTCTTCAGCCAATAATAATTCCTCGGTGTTCTCGTATAAGTCGTTTAATGTTCTAAAGCCTCTCAACGGTGTATGATCAAAGTGTGAATGTGAATTTGTGGTTGAGTTTGAACCACTATCACTTTGATAGATTGATTGTGTTGAGGCATTGGGTGTGAATTGAAGATTTACTTGTGATGAACTTGTTGATGGTGTGTGAGGTGTTTGAGAACGTGAGGGAGAGCCTGTTGTTGGTGATGCATATCCATCATCATCATTGTTAGGAAATTCATTGTCTTCTTCACTTGGTTGAGTTCCTTGATCATGATGTTCACTTGTGACTTCAAGATTTTCTATTTTGAAGTCAGTCCATTCGGGTTCGTCATTAATGTATTCACTCATGTATTCCTTCCAATCCCATGTTTCATTTTCCTTAAACTTCACATCTCTACTAACACATATCTTTTGTGTTGTTGGATCAAATAATCGATAAGCTTTTGATCCTTGTTCATTTCCTAAGTATACCATCCTACTACTTCTATCATCCAGCTTTGTCAAACGTTGTGATGGTACTTTTGCATATGCTATGCAGCCAAAAACTCTTAACTTCTCTAAGTTTGGTTTTCTTCGCTTAATTGCTTCATATGGAGTAATGTCTTCTAATGCTTTTGTAGGAACACTATTTAAGATGTATATGGCGTGTCTAACAGCTTTAGCCCAAAAATTTTATGGCATGTTCGTTGCTTTCATCATACATCTTGTTGTAGACATAATTGTCCTGTTTCTTCTTTCAACTACTCTATTTTGTTGCGGTCAATAAGGTACGGTAAGTTGTCGTGCTATACCATTTTCTTTACAATATTGTGTGAATTCATTTGATGTGAATTCTCCTCCTCGATCCGTTATTAACATCTTTAATGTTGTCCTTAACTTATTTTCTATAGCCTTCTTGTATTCTTTGAAAGTATCAAAGGCTTGATCTTTCGTACTTAAGAAATACACCCACATATATCTTGAGTAATCGTCTACTAACAAGAATATGTATTTCTTTCCAGAAGGTGTCGCTGGTGAGATTGGTCAACGTAAATCTCCATATACTAAATCTAAAGGTGAGGTTGATCTAGCTTTTGCCTTTTTAGGAAATGGCGCTCTACTATGTTTTCCAATTAAACAAACATCATAGATTTGTGTTGTAAGTTTAATGGCAGGTATTCCATGAACTAAATCCCTTTGAGCCATTAATCTTAGTGATTCGAAGTTGAGATGTCCTAGTCTCGCGTGCCATAACCATGTATCATCTTTTAAGTTTGCTAGTAGGTAGACATGTGTACCTATCCTCAGATTTGCCTTGTATAGTCGATTTCTTTGTCGCTTAACTTTCATGAAGATTTTGTTATCCATGTCATAAAGTCGCAATTCATCGTCTTCCATTACTACTTTACAACCAATTTCAGTAAATTGTCCAAGGCTCATTAAGTTGCTCTTCAAGCTAGGAATGTAATATACGTGTGATATAATTCTTTGCTTCTCGTCATCACATTCTATTAAGATTGAACCTTTTCCTTTGATCTCTATGTATGAGCCATCTCCAAATCTTACTTTTCCACTGACCTTTTCATCTAACTCCTTGAAGTGTTCTCTCACTCCAGTCATATGGTTACTAGCCCCATTGTCTAAGTACCATAGACTATCCATATTTGTCTCTTTATACCCTACATCTTCTTCATGTAGTGAGACCTTTTGTTCTTCAACTTCTTTTACTTGTTTCCCTTCATATGATTCTTCTAATATTGCCATTAATAAGGTTGGTTCTAAGTCTTCTTCAACAAGATTAGATTGCTCATTTGCATTTGTCCTTTGAGGACAGTTAGGTGCAATATGCCCTATCTTCTTACATTTGAAACATTGTAATTTGCTAGTATCATAGCTTGATTTCTTGAAGTTGTTTCTATTAAAGTTCCTATGAGAGGTTTCTCCATCTTTCCTCTCTTCCTTAAATTTTTCGTGGTTCTTTCCTTGTGAAAATCTATGTTTTCCACGTCCACGTCCTCTGAAATACTTTCCTTTACTTTCGTGTCGTGTGAACATCAACTTTTCTTGATTGTCCACTTGTTTACCTTTCTTATACTTAATTCTTTCTTCATATGTCTTGAGTCTTCCAATTGCTTCTTCCATCGTCATTTCACTTAGATCAGAATATTGCTCTATTGATGCAACTATTTGCAGATACCTATCGGGTACAACATTTAATAGCTTTCGTATTAAGGTTTGATCTTCAATTGTGTGCCCTAGACTAGCAGCTTTATTTACTAGTGTTGTTAGTTTTCCGGTGAAGGTGTCGATTGTCTCGTCTTCCTTCATGTGTAGCATCTCAAAATCGGATTTGAGTGTTTGTAATCTTGCTTGTTGAACTCTTTGTTCACCAATGTGTCTAGTTTTCAAAGCATCCCATATGGCTTTCGCGGTTTTGTGCTTTGTTATTTGAAGCAATTGTTCTTCGGGTAAAGCTTGGTAAAGGAATGCGATAGCGGTCTTATCTTTTTTGTTGTCAGCTTGAGTCGTCTTTAGTGGCTCTATCATTTCCCATAAACCATTCGCTTCGAGAATGATTTGCATTCGAATTGCCCATAATGAGTAATTCGAGGGTTTTAGCATCGGACATTGGAATTGAGGTGTACTAGTAGTACTTACTTCTTTCTTTGAAGTATCTCCACTTTCTTTTGTCATATCTCTAGGATGTTGTATAAATCTCCAAATGAAAAATATCTGACACTAAGTGTCTCAAAATTTCTTATACTAGCGAGCCCCTTTGTTTTGTGCCTTACAGGCTATCTATAACTTATGAGGACTAGTTTTTTTACTAAAAACTATCCTTGGAGAGTTTATATTCTTAGTTGAATAACCTAAGGTTAATTACTCCTTAAATTATCCTTTAATATAATAAGCAGTGTAAACACTAGGTTATTATATTTATCTACGGGCTTTGAAAGGATACTAACTTAAACTAAAGGGAGTACCTTTTCCTAACAAAATCTATATAGAAGTACTAATATAGATAAAAAAGAAAAGTTGGAGGGTGTTATAGGTTTTTTTGAACCTGATGGGTTTTAATAACCCTGTGCCCCCTTTTGATGCTAATAAAACTTGCGCCTCTTTTTTCTTTGGAAGGAGACGCGTCTCTTCTTGAGACCGGTGCTTCTTCTTCTTCTTCTGATGGTTAATCGCCGATTAAATGGTCGGATTAACCGTCTTTATCTTCTACGGTTGTGTTCTTCTTGAGCCACTGGATTCCCTTTGATTGTTGTGCGAAATTAGGGTTTCGCAAATTTGGGGATCTTAGAAACCGTCTAAGAATTTGGGCCTTTGTGGATAACTTGAATCAATTGATGATTCGATTAAGGGTGCGAGTCTTGATTTTTCAAAAAAAACAGGTGTGTTCGTTCCCTTTTTTTGATGATTTTGATTACTGCCCCTTTATGATGACTTAGTGTTATCCGCTCGATGTGGTTTTCTGTTTTGAATCTTGGTTTCGGATTTTGTAACCGTGCCTAACCTACGATATTTTGATGATTCTGGGTTATGGTTTTTTTCGGTTTGATGTTCTTGAAAAAAAAACTGAAACTTTGCAAAAAGGTGAAACCCTTTTTGATGCCGGTTGATTTAATCACAGGAGTGATTGATCCCTTGGCGACAGAAAGTTGGATTCTCTTGATACAATTGTTTGATAAACACACGAATATGATTTCTGATTGTGTGTTCAAACGAATTTTACAAAGTTTTGACCGAAACAAAAATGGTTTTTTTGATTTAAAACATGAACGAAAATTTTCTGGTATATGATGATTTGGTTAACAACCAAACCAAGCTCTGATGCCAAATGTTGGCCCTATTCGATGGATCTTTGATCTAAACTTAGTCACGATATACCAAAAAACAGAAACGTGAAATAAACGTTGTTTTTTATTAATCTGTCATCAAGAAGATGATTGTTTACATATCTTCCTATTTATACAAAACGAAAAGTCATAAGAAAAGATTGTGATGGTTCAATCGAACCAACAATTGTGATTTTTCACAAATAACTGTCAAATAACTAACTTAACTAACTTTTGTTTCCAGCGGATTGGGATTAACCCAATAAGATATGGATGTAAGAGATGATGAATGCAACAATGCATCTACTGAGGTTATGAATGATTATGTGAGAAGGAATGGCTATACAATGAGAACGAGCTATATTCTGACTTGGAAAAAGAAGAGATCCATCCTGAGGGTCCTTCTGAACCTTTCATTGAAGATATGGAAAAGGTTACGGGAAAACACTTGATGACCTATGCCGAGAGGGATATGATTATTGCAGCACATGAGACAATACTCAAGGTAATGTTCGACAAAGGAGTTGATAGAGACTATTTGATTTAGCAAGTGGATAATGCGATGAGTCCTCCAAGCGACAGGAAAATTCAAGACCCTGAGGATTATGATTATGAGATCGCGATGAACACACTGCGTCCTTTCATCCCCCTACATGTTTATGGCCCTAAACTTGATCTACAAATTTGAGAGCAATGGAACAAATGACGCGGAAAAGACCGGAAAAAAAGCTAAAAGGAGGAAAATACGTTAATAGATGTATAGACATGATACCTATACAGCGAATATATTCAAGATCTGGAAAAATACAAGTCCTGGACGAAGCATACACGGCTTATACGAGTGATAGTTATACATCGTATAAGAAGAAAGAAAGGGCTTTTGAAGACCTATACGGCGTATACACCAAAGAATCAATGATGTGGCATAAAGTGCAAGTCAGACATGGATAGTGCATAAGGCCAATACGACGTATAGGATTTATACCTATACAATGTATAAAAGATGATTTGGGCTTTCTTATAAATACCAGTCTAAACTCGACTTGGGGTTACGTTTTCCCAAACCCCTTAAGACATTGACGATTTTCTAGAGCTTTCAACAACTTACAAGCTGAGATCACTGAAGATTGAAGACTTAAAACACCCATAAGCATTCATTTAATTCGGTTTGATTATTATCATACCCTATGATTACTTTTAATCATTTGAATTCAATTTTTTTTTGTTTAATATTTGATTCCCATTTAAGGTACCAAAATACGAAAATGGATGGAAATGAACTTTTGTTCAATAACCATAGATGTGATAGATGTGGCAAAATCTAAGGTAATTTATGCAGGCCCGTTTATGGATTTTGATAAGCTGCCCTTGTAAAATGTTGTGGAGCTCTCTAAAATGATACAGTGCTCCCTACTTTCTTAGTACGCCTCAAATAAGACAAAACAAATTATATAACCAAAGTTGAGGAGCACTCTAAAATAACAAGTGCTCCCGGTTTCTTTTGTGCTCTTCAATTAAGACAAACAAAATCCAAACGCTCCCCTTCTTGTTGCATCTCTCATAAAGACAAACAGGAGCACTCTAAACAAACAAGTGCTCCCAAATTCTCTTGTGCTCCTCACATAAAATGCTATTTTTCCTATAAAATGATTAAGTAGCACTTTTCAAAAAAAAAAATTTAAGTAGCACTATATAATAAAAGCGCCCCCATCTTTGGTGTGCCAATATAAATCCAACGCTATTTTGTGTGCCCCAAATATAGAGACAAAAAAATTTTGAGGATCATTCTAAAAATTGAGGAGCACCTCAGTAACACAATCGTCCCTCCCTTTTTACGCATTAACAATAAAGTGCTCTTATGCTTTAAAGTGATCTTAGGCGAGAGGAAAGTGATAAGCGAGAGAGAAAAGTGATGAAGTGCTCCTAAGGTTTAAAGTGATCCTAGGCGAGAGGAGCGAATGGAATGAAAGTGCTCCTAGTCTCTTTTCGTAAACATCTACATCTACTTTTGGTTCATTCTCGTAAGCATACTTCGATTTCTGTTCATTTTGGTAATATCTTTACTTATATCTTTATTATATATATATATATATATATATATATATATATATATATATATATATATATATATATATATATAGAAGGTCCATGTCACTAATGTCACCTCAATGCCTACATGAACACATATTAAGCATAAGCATGATTTTTCGGACACATGGACACATATCAATCATAAGCATGATTTTTCGGACACTAATGCCACCTCAATGCCTACATGGACACATATCAAGCATAAGCATGATTTTTCGGAAATTTTTAAAAAATGTTGTCAATGAGCAGAATCGAACCTGGGGCTGGTCATTCAGCAATAAGAGACACAACCACTGGACTAAGCCAATGATTGTGATGGATAATAAAAAAACAAAATTGTCATCCTTTAATTTCTTACCTTCTTCACTTATCTCATTATATCAAAACAGAAACTCCGAGTATATCGTTAATGATATTCAAACGCTTTCAATGCCATAAAAAAAATCCTTAACTCATTTAACTCGGCAATTCAAAATTCAAATCCCCCTAATACTCTGCACTCATTCTCTAAATATATTCATTATTTTCTCAATCTTCTCCATGATTATCTTCAGTTTCAAATTTCTATCATTTCCATAAACACAAATCCTACTTTCTCCCTAACAATTCACCATTTTATATGAAACCCAAATTTTAACAAATGGATCCACATAAAAAATCAAGGTAATGAACCCTAAATGTAAATCAATCAAGCCTAAGCTCTAACAACATAAATCGTTTTAACCAACAATTCATAATAGATACTCACCCAACATGTTTAAACTCGCGCATATACGACCTAAATCAGATTGACTCATCTATTCCACGTATGTCATTTTGTAATTTTATGAAAATAAATTATTGGTTTGTTTGATTAAAGGTGTTTTATCTTTGTTTGATTATTTTTTTGATTTTTTTTTGTTTGATTATTTAAATTTATGTTGCAATTGATCTTAATTCAGTCATTGATTTTAGGTTTATGTTGCTTGAAATCATGGGAGAGTTTAAACACAAAATACTCTTTAAAATTGTTCGATGAGATTATCAACCTCTAATTTGAAACAGGTATGTTTATTTGATTTCAAACAAACAATATTATGGTTTATCATTTTTGTAAAAGAATCAATGCCATTGTTTGATTCTATTTTATGTTTATGTTTGAATCAATATTAATTTGATTCATAGGTTAATTTCATGTTTTAATTCATCAGTGTTGTTAGATTTATCAACAATACCGGTTTAGGTTTCTTATAGAATTTGTCATCTCCTCAGATTCTATTTTGATAATACTTTATGAATTGGCAGCAACATGTTGGCATGGTAACCGGTATTACTCCATGGAATTTACCTTTATCAAGGATCACTAAAAAAGGGAGACAATTCCATTTATTAACATCAAATCTATGCAATATTATGATGCTCTTTTGTAGTTGATTGTAACTCAATGAATCTCTGCATTGTGGTAATATAAGTTTGTACACGCTCTTGCTTGTGGATGTACGATGGTCATAAAGCCTTGTGAGCTCACACTATTGACCGCCTGCAGCCGAGCTTGCCCTTTGAGCATAAAACGTGGTACCTAATACAATTTCGGCTAATGCACTCTATCAAAGGAAATAACTGAATTACCAATCAGGGCATGACCAACACAAATGAAAATCCTTTGCCATTTTCACGGATGGTATTTTTAGGTATTTAACATTTTTTGTAGATAGATTCCTATTTTGTGTATTTCTGTTATTAGTTATTTGCACTTTCATGTCATTCCTATGTATTCAAGTTATTATCCTTCCCATGAAAAACGGTTTGGCTATGAGTCAAAAGACCACAACATTTGTCATAATAACAAAAAATGGGATTTTTTAGCATGATAATGGTATAAGGTTATATACTTAAAATAGACCTTAAACGGGATTTTTTAGCATGATAATGGGATTTTTAAAATAGACATTTGTCACAACATTTGTCATAATAACAAAAAATGGGAATTTTTTAGCATGATAATGGTATAAGGTTATATACTTAAAAAACGGGAATTCTGAAATCATCTGGAACATATGAAATTTCATATAGTTGATCTATTTTAGATGCAGGGGACTGACGAAAGCTAGAGGAAGATGAACGACTAAAGAGGTTGTTGCTACTCATGATTTTAAGAATTATAGACTTTATTTTCTAATTATATACTCTCTCGGAGGAAACAACTGCGACCACTATTGTCGACTTACATATCCTGCAACGACCCTGGTAGAAGATAGAAAATAAATGACTCCAATTCTTAAAATTATATACTTTAAGGTTTTAAATTAAATTTTGAGGTTCTGATGTGAAAGATCATCAACTAGGCTGCAATCACAGAGCATACTAATCAAGAACTTAATTAAAGGAAGTATATGAGTACAAACATGGTATGAGCGTATGGCTCTGATACCAAAGGGTGGGGGAGTTGTGCAGATCTATAGAAGACATGTAAGAGTTGTGCAGATCTATAGACAGCCCTGTAGAATATGGAGAGACTAGACTATATGTTGAAGTAACTAGAAGTTAGAGAAGATTATAGAGAGAAGATTGTAGAGAGAGAAGTATAAGAAACATACATATATTACTTCAATTTTGATGCCTTCATGGGCAAGATACATGGTATTTATAGCCTTGATTGGTTAACCAACAACAGCTTATAGTACAAGCATACTTACTTTTTTACATAATTGCCTTATGACATAAGCGCTTACATCATTTAAGGCATGACATCATTGCATATGTCATTATTCCACACAAGAACATACTAGAGATATTAAATATAATTAAGCAAATAAAACACACTTAAAATATTATTATACTAAACATTAAATGTTTAGCCTTCTTCATGGACTCCAGCGAGCATCAGGGTATGTCGGTTCATCTTCGAATGGATCGAAATATTCATCGTCATCTGAAAACCAGAGTGATCTAGCATCATCATCATCATCTGATGTTTCTACTTCACAATGATCAAAGTTGTCATAGAGCCACTGTCTATTTGCTTCGATCCGTTTGTATGCATCTGGATGGTCTTTACTCCATACCGATATGTTCCACATTACGTAATATGGAATCTTGTCTGGGTCAACGCCGTTTGCTCTTGCCATCAAACTTCTTGTGTCTGCATAAAGGGTTCGGAGTTTTCTTTCACACCTTTTATTGGATGGGTTAACCTTGTACCAGTCATGAATAAAACAATATGGGGAATGGTACATAACTGATCCATCATCATTAACGGCTTTAGGTGGTAGGAAAGACCCTAGCCTTCAAAACATTACCAGTACGTAAGTCCCTTTTCTGGTGGTTGTTAACCATCTGGTCCATTGGTGATGTGGGACAAACCATTATAGCATAGTAAGTAAATGTTTAGAGTAGGGGGAACATACTTAAACTGGCTATTAACGACATATGATAGGAGTTTTTCTACATTGAAGGTTATGCCAATCGTAAAGCTTTTAAAGAGGTAGTAGAAGAAGCACAGTGCTTCTTTTAGAAACCTCCATAGGTCATGGATGTGGAAGATGTTGAGGAATGGGTAATCTGGGTGAAACCTGAGGCCTTTTATGTACAACACATGGTTTTTGAGGAGGATAGTAAGAAACGTTTTGTTGCATAATTTAGCTCTTTTCTCAAAAGTCAAGTCTCTAATTGTTTCAACTATCTCCTCTGGTAGATCAAAAAAAAGGATCGGTGGAGTGAGGGTGGAAGAAGATCCTTCTTCCTTATGGGAAGCGACCAAGAACACCATTGAGAGAAGGTCTGGAGTGTGTTTCTGAACTTGGCTTGCATCTTTTGGGTAGTTTTCTTATGATTTATAGGCCTTTGGACGAGAGAGAAAGTCTGCAAGGACGTTTTCTGTTCCTTTGATGTGTTTTACTGTGAACTTCCACCGTGAGAGACCCAATTTGACCACCACAAAAGTTGTTATGAGGGAGCATCTTTCTTTTGAACTGTAGCATTCATGGAAAGGAAGCATGTCCATTTCAACTAGGAACTCATGTCCTATTAGATGAAACTGGAACTTCTCAATGCTGTAGACTGTAGGATTTCTTTGAACCGTTATTTTGGCCCATGGAGTGATTAAGTGCTCAGATGCTTTGATACGTGTCATCTTTGTAATCTACACAAACGTGTCTTTTATTATTATTATCTTGAACAAGTAGGACCGCTCCCCAACACTCATCACTTGCATCTATCTGTAGGATTCTTTTTTCTGCGGAGGCAGGAATCTTTAGTGGAGGCATTTTTTCTGTTAGGCACTTGATCGCTTTCACTGCTTTAGTTTGTCTTGGCGTCCACTATGGGGGATTCTTTTTTAACATAGAGAACAACAAGGCAGTATGATGTGACAATTTTGGCAAGAAATTTGCCATATAGTTGACTAACCCAAGGAACTGCTGAATCATCTTTTTTGAAGATAATTCATTCGGGAACTTTAGTATTTTGCGGCCAATGTGGATGGGGCTGTATTTCCCTTCTCCCCCCCCCCCCCCCTGGAGATTTCCATGCCAAGGAACTGGATTGTGGTCACTCCAATTTCCATCTTCTTCTTTGATAACATAATCCCATACTTGGTGACTAGTGAATAAAACATTGAAAGTAATTCTGCATGAGACTGTTCATCCGAGGAAAACAGGAGGTTATCATCAATGTATACTAGTGTATTGTCGAGGATTGGCTCAAAAATGGTTATCATTGCTTTTTGGAAAGCTGATGGAGCATTTTCTTAAACTAAACGGCATCATTACTTTCATTGGTAATGATGATCGGTATAACAAAACGTAGTTTTTTCTTCTTCTTCAGGATTGTACCTAATGCCAAACCTTAATTTGAGATCTACTTAAAGAAAACTTTAGCATCTGCAAGTGCTGAAACAAGGAATTTTTTGTGCAGAGTGGGAATTATCATTTAGCTATAAATGATTTAGAGGCTGATAATTAATAACCAATCTCAGTTTTCTAGTTGTCCACACACATCCTTGGTAAGTTGGTAATGATCAGGGTTCATTCCAGGGTGACTTGCTTTTGTAGGGTTGACATCTTAGTTTTGTTTAAAAGGGACTGAGACAAAAAATGAAGGATTCAACCATAAAGGTTAAAGGGTGTGTTTGGTTAGGAAATTCGGTATGGGAGGAGGCACAAAGGTTTTGGATGAGTCTTTTGCTTTATACTGTGATATTGAATATGGGTGGGGTGTTGATGGCTTGAGACAAAAGGCGATGCTATGGCATTCACGGATTAAAAAAGCTTCTGTAATGAAGACCTTCACCTGACCAACGTAAGTTTGGTAGTTTATGCAGGATGTCAAAACCAATCAAGAGATCTTTTCCATGGGAGCTTGAGCCTAGGAGCCTTCTTTTAATTGCGCATTTTGGAAACAACCAAATATTAATAGGGACGCTTATTTTGTCAATGACAAATTTTTCCCCATTAGCAGCTATGAAATTCTGGTGGTGAGGCTTCCAATAGTGATGGGAGGGCTTATTAGGATTCATTTGGACGTCTGATTGAACCAGTATAAAGAATGCAATACCAGCTAGCTTGGCGTATGAATCCGTAAGGAGGTGAATTTTTGCTTAGTGGCAATGGTCGTGGGTCTTTTGTATTTGGTAGAGTGCGGTATCGGGTTGATCATGTGGATCCCAAAATCAGAATCACTTTCAAGTGAATTTGTGTCAGAATCATCATCGGATGAAAAATCTGAGTAGGCGATCGTGCACAAGACTGAGTCACTGGGCTCATCATCTAGAGAATAAAGTGACTCCAGATCAGAAACATCAACTGGTTCTACTTGATTTAAAGCCTGGATCAGTGCCTGAGATCTTTTCTTATCCGGACAATTTCTTGCAAAATGACCTCTTTTTTGGCAAATGAAGCACCTGTCAGATGTTCTGCCTCGTTGCTTTTTCTTTCTTATAAATTTCCACTTCTTGCTGCTTTGTCTAGAAAACCAGGGTTTACCAAAGAGACTTGAAAATCTTTTAGAGTGGAATTTCTTTTTTGTGTGAGTACAATCGCATGATGACTTGTCTTTACATTTTATCTGCAGGTATTTGTCATCACATGCTGTTCCAAGGCGTTTTCTAGTTCTTTTGAATTCAGCAAAGAACTTTTTCTGGTTGCAAAGTTTTGCCAAAGCATTAAGAATTAACTGGTACAGCTCGCCAAGGGTTGTTTGGGCTATTGTGACATTTCTTGCTTCTAAAGCCCGATATTCTTCGTTTCCAAGAGATTCTGGAAAGGAGTTAAGAAAGATTTGCTTTAGATTGACATCATCTACTCCATTTAAACAGTAGAATCGTTGGGACATGCGATCATAGTGTTTTTCTAAATCTTTCTTCTGGAAGGAACAACACTTCATCTTGAGGAATTCTTCTCTAGCATGGGTTGTGTGTTCCTATGGGCTGCCAATAAATTCTGAGTATATAATACTCATGAATGCTTTAAGAGATATTGACTGTTGTATCTGAAGTTGGCGATATTCGCCAAGACTGTGATACCAGTCTTTGAGACGTCCTTGGAGCCTGGTTAAGAATCTCTTTATGACTTCGTCTATTGGTATAATATGCAATTCTGCACGTACAACAATCTTGTGAGCATACTCGATGCTTCTTTCACGCCATTTTGATGGTGGTACGTCGTCAAAAGTAAAGTATTGTTTTATGTCGGACTTTGGGAACTCTGTAGGAGTCTCTTGGTTTGGGTTTTCCTGGTGTTCTTCATATTCTTCTACATCAAAGTGGACTGTTGATTTTGCATTTTTTGGTTCAGCCATGAACAATCTGTTCACAATGTTTCATAACATTTGTCCAAATTCTCCTAGTCCTCTTTTGGGGCTCTTGATGACTGGGCATGTATTGGGGTGTGTTTGGGGGTCTGTCGGTTTGGGTGAGTGAGTTTAAGAACATTGAAATAGGGTTTACCTTCTGAATCGGGAGGACATCAGGGGTTTTGGTTGAAGCAACAACGTCAGCAAAGGATTGTGATTCTTGTGAAAAAGTTGGCGCCTTTCTAGTGGATGGTTTTGGCCTTCTTAGTTCTGACGCCCAGATGTTTAGTGATGGTGATGTTGTGTGGGTGTAGGACTGGGGTAACGGTTATGGTTTAAATGAGACACCTACAAAAGGGGTTGATGGTAACCTCCATGGATCATCAATAAGAGAGGTGATTCTCTTTTGTTTATGTTGCCATTCTAGATCTTGGAGTTGATTTTTTAAGTTCTTCATTTCAGCCTCTTTCTGAGAGATAGAGGATGAAGGTTAAGTTGTAGGCGAGGTTCGAATGATTTGGATGATTTCCCGATGAAGTTATTAGATTTTGAATCGGAGTTCATTGATGATACTCTCAATGGATCTAACTCTTGATGAAAGATACTCTTGACTATTTGTGATCATACCTTGTTGTGAGAGAATTTTCACAAGAACTTTGTTTTGAGCAACAGCGTTTTCACTCTGCCAATTTAGGGTGGCTTCAGCGGGACTGATTGTAATTGCATGCCCAGTTGGACCAATAGTTGTTGGGTTTTTTTATCTTCCAATCATGTTTAGTACGACTATCAAGGTGTTCAAAGGCAGTGAGGGCTAGGAATTCTTGCTCATATTCATGTGAATATTAACATGAAGGATCTTTGGTTATTGGAAACACCGGTGAGTCTTGGTGGAGGATGGATACGGCCTTTTGGTTGTATGGTGATAGTTTAGGTGGTGGTGGTGATGTTGGCAGGGGTTTATGTGGTGATGGTGGAGTCTTGTGTCTCAAAGTCCAAATCCAGATAGGTGGCACACCTCAAGTGAATACATTCCAGGCTAACTTTCATTACCAAATGGCCTACTGAGTCCAAAATCATTCGCTAGACATTCTGGTTCCAAGACAAGATAATGCACAAGATGCTTTGTTAATAGATGTTGACTCTAACGCAACACCAACCTGTACTTATGTCCCTAGGCAGTTATCTTGAGATGAATTAGTTAAATTGCTTCCAGAAAAATGGATAACTAATTATGAACAGATTCATCAGGCTCCTGTTCGGTCAACATCAGCTCTAGAATTTATGAGACACGAGAATGGCTTAGTCGAGATCAAATTCTCATCCTCATAACCCAAGTCAGAAAATGTTTTTCCTACAGGGATTCATATGATCACACCAACAGATCAGGAGCCCGCTCAAGAAGCTAAACACATATAGTGGGATGTATGCAATTGTGAAAGGTGCCTACATGAAGCCGCAAAAATTGATGATGATGAAGATCTTCCTAAGAAGCAGAAATCCTCGCAACAAAAACTCAAAAGAAGGTATGAAAAAGGTGATCCAACAGTTGGACTTCTTGGAGAACCTTCGGGAAAATTTGACTATTATGTCTTGTATCCAAAAGCAGAGCCAAGTCAACCGCTATCACCGCCACACAAGACTCCACCATTACCACATAAACCCCCGCTAACATCACCACGACCACCTAAACTATCACCATACAACCTAAAATCCTTATCCATCCTCCATCAAGACTCACCGGTGTTTCCAATAACCAAAGATCCTTCATGTTCTTATTCACAGGAATATGAGCAAGATTTCCCAGCCCTCACAGCCTTTGAACACCTTGATAGTCGTACTAAACATAATTGGAAGATAAAAAACCCAACAACTATCGGCCCAACTGGGCATGCAAGCACAATCAGTCCCGCTGAAGCCACCCTGAATTGGCAGAGTGAAAACGCTGTTGCTTAGAACAAAGTTCTTGTGAAAATTCTCTCACAACAAGGTATGATCACTAATAGTCAAGAGTATCTTTCATCAAGATTTAGATCCCTTGAGAGTATCATTAATGAACTTCGTTTCAAAATCCAAGAACTTCACCGGGAAATCATCTAAATCATTCGAACCTCGCCTATAACTCAACCTTTATCTTTTATCTCCCAGAAAGAGGCTAAAATGAAGAACTTAAAGAATCAACTCCAAGATCTAGAACGACAACATAAACAAAAGAGAATCACCTCTCTTATTGATGATCCATGGAGGTTACCATCAACCCCTTTTGTAGGTGTCTCATTTGACCCACAACCGTTACCCCAATCCTACACCCACACAACATCACCATCACTAAACATATGAGCGTCAGAACAAAGAAGGCTAAAACCATCCACCAAAAAGGAGCCCACCTTTTCACAAGAATCATAATCCATTGCTGAAGTTGCTTCAACAAAAACCCCTGATGTCCTCCCGATTAAGAAGGTGAACCATGTTTCATTGTTCTTAAACTCACTCACCCAAACTGACAAGCCCCAAAACCCCTAATTCATTGCCCTAGTCATCAAGCCCCAAAAGGATGATAAAGAATTTGACAATGTTGAATCATTTGAACATTTGTTCATGGCTGAACCAGAAAATGCAGAATCAACAGTCCAGTTTGATGCAGAAGAATATGAAGAACACCAGGAAAACCCAAACTAAGAGACGCCCACAGAGTTCCCAAAGTCCGACATAAAACAATACTTTACTTTCGACGACGTACCACCATCAAAATGGCATAAAAGAAGCATCGAGATGCTAACTTGGTGTACTGCAGAATTGCAATATTATACCATTGACGTAGTCATAAAGAGATTCTTAACCAGGCTCCAAGGACGTCTCAGAGACTGGTGTCATAGTCTTGGCGAATATCGCCAACTTCATATACAACAGTCAATATCTCCTGAAGCATTCATGAGTATTATATACTCAGAATTTATTGGCAGCCCGTGGGAACACACATCCTATGCTAGAGAAGAATTCCTCAAGATGAAGTGTTGTTCCTTCCAGAAGAAAGATTTAGAAAAACACTATGATCGCATGTCCTAACGATTCTACTGTTTAAATGGAGTAAATGATGTCAATCTAAACAAAGTATTTCTTAACTCCTTTCCAGAATCTCTTAGAAACGAAGCATATCGGGCTTTAGAAGCAAGAAATGTCACAATATCCCAAACAACCCTTGGCGAGCTGTACCAGTTAATTCTTAATGCTTTGGAAAAACTTTGCAACCAGAAAAAGTTCCTTGCTGAATTCGAAAGAACTGGAAAATGCCTTGGAACAGCATGTGATGACAAATACCTGCAGATAAAATGTAAAGATAAGTCATCATGCGATTGTACTCACACAAAAAAAAATTCACTCTAAAAGAATTTCAAGTCTCTCTGGTAAACCCCGGTTTTCTAGACGAAGCAGCAAGAAGTGGAAATTCATAAGAAAGAAAAAGCAACGAAGCAGAACATCTGACAGGTGCTTCATTTGCCAAAAAGAGGTCATTTTGCAAGAAATTGTCCGGATAAGAAAAGATCTCAAGCACTGATTCAGGCTTTAAATCAAGTAGAACCAGTTGATGTTTCTGATGTAGAGTCACTTTATTCTCTAGATGATGAGCCTAGTGAGTCAGTCTTATGCACGATCGCCTACTCAGATTTTTCATCCGATGATGATTCTGACACAGATTCACTTGAAAGTGATTCTAATTTTGGGGTCCACATGATCAACCCAATACCGCACGTCTTACCAATACAAGAAGATCCACCATTGCCACTAGCAAAAGTTCACCTCCTTACGGATGCATACGCCAAGCCTATTCTGGTTATTGCATTCTTTAATACTGGTTCCTCAGTCTCCATTTTGAATCCTAATATCCTCCTAGATCACTATTGGAAGCCTCACCACCAGAATTTCATGGCTGCTAATGGGGAAAAATTTGTCATTGACAAAATAAGCGTCCCTATTAATATTCGGTTGTTTCCAAAATGCGTAATTAAAAAAAGGCTCCTAGGCTCAAGCTCCCATAGAAAAGATCTCTTAATTGGTTTTGACATCCTGCATAAACTACCAAACTTACGTTGGTCAGGTGAAGGTCTTCATTATAGAATCTTTTTTAATCCGTAGACAGCCATGCATCGCCTTTTTGTCGCAAACATCACCCCACCCATATTCAATATCAGCAGTATAAAGCAAAGACTCATCCAAACCTGTTGTACCCCCTCCCATACCTAATTCCTAACCAAACACCCTTCACCGTTATGCTTAAATCCTTTATTTTTTGTCTCACTCCCTTTAAAAAAACGAAGATGTCAACCATACAAAAGCAAGTCACCCTGGAATGAACCCTGATCATTACCAACTTGCTAAAGAAGAGTGTGAACAACTGGTTTCCCAAGGCATTATTGAACTCACTACCTCACCATGAGCATGTGAAGCCTTTTATGTCAATAAGAGAAGCGAGCAAGTTCGTGGAAAACTGAGATTGGTTATTAATTATCAGCCTCTAAATCATTTTTTAGCTGATGATAAATTCCCACTCCCGCAAAAGAAATCCTTATTTTAGCACTTGGCATATGCTAAAGTTCTTTCTAAGTTTGATCTCGAATCTGGGTTTTGGCAGTTAGGTATCAAGCCTGAAAACAGACTAAAAATGGCGTTTTGTATACCAGATCATCATTACCAGTGGAAAGTAATGCCATTTGGTTTTAAAAAAATGCTCCATCAACTTTCCAAAAAGCAATGATACCATTTTTGAGCCAATCCTCGCCAATACACTAGTATACAATGATGATATCCTCCTGTTTTCCCCGGATGAACAGTCTTATGCAGAATTACTTTCAAAGTTTTATTCTCTAGTCACCAAGTATAGGATTATGTTATCAGAGAAGAAGATGGAAGTTGGAATGACTACAATCCAGTTTCTTGGCATGGAAATCTCCGACGGGAAATACCAGCCCCAACCACATGTGGCCCAAGAATTACTAAAGTTCCCGGATGAATTATCTTCACAAAAGATGATTCAGCAGTTCCTTGGGTTAGTCAACTATATGGCAGATTTTTTGCCAAAACTGTCACATCACACTGCCTTGTTGTTCCCCATGTTAAAAAAAGAATCCCCCACAGTGGACATCAAGTGCCTAGCAGAAAAGATGCCTCCACTAAAGATTCCTGCCTCCGCAGAAAAAAGAATCCTACAGACAGATGCAAGTGATGAGTGTTGGGGAGCGGTCCTACTTGTTCAAGATAATAATAATAAAAGACACGTTTGTGGATACAAGAGTGGAACGTTTAAAGCGTCTGAGCAGCATTATCACTCCACGTTTAAAGAAACCCTTGCAGTCAAATGAGGCATTGAGAAGTTCCAGTTTCATCTATTAGGACATGAGTTCTAAGTTGAAATGGACATGTCTTCCTTTCCACGCATGCTACAGTTCAAAAGAAAGATGCTCCCTCATGCACAACTTTTGAGGTGGTCAAATTGGTTCTCACAGTGGAAGTTCACAGTAAAACACATCAAAGGAACAGAAAACGTCCTTGCAGACTTTCTCTCTCGTCCAAAGGCCTATAAATTAGAGGAAAACTACCCAAAAGATGCAAGCCGAGTTCAGAAACACACTCCACACTTTCTCTCAATGGTGTTCTCGGTCACTTCCCATAAGGAAGAAGGATCTTCTTCCAACCCCACACCAACAATCCCTGTTTTTGATCTACCAGAGGAGATCGTTGAAACGATTGGAGACTTGACTTTTGAAAAAAGAGCTAAATTATGCTACAAAACGTTTCTTACTATCCTCCTCAAAAACCATGGACTGTGCGTAAAAGGCCTCAGGTTTCATCCAGACTACCCATTCCTCAACATCTTTCACATCCATGACCTATGGAAGTTTCCAAAAGAAGCACTGTGCTTCTTCTACTACCTTTTTGAAAGCTTCACAATTGGCATAACCTTCAATGCAGAAAAACTCCTATCATATGTTGTTAAGAGCCAGTTCAAGGATGTTCCCCCCACTCTAAACATTTACTTACTATGCTACAATGGTTTGTCCCACATCACCAATGGACCAGATGGTTAAACAAAAACCACCGGAAAGGGACATACGTACGGTAATGTTTCGATGGCAGGGTCTTTCATAACACCTAAAGTAAAGTTAATGATGATGGATCAGTTTGTACTACCCCCCATATTGCTTTATGTCATGACTGGTAAAGGATACCCATCTAGGAGAAGGTGTGAAAGAAAACTCTAAACCCTTTATGCAGACACAAGAAGTTTGATGGCAAGAGCAAACGACATTGACCGAGACAAGATTCCATATTATGTAATGTGGAAAATATCGGTATGGAGTATAGACCATCCAAATGCATACAAACAGATCAAAACAAATAGACAGTGTGGCTCTATGACAACTTTGATCATTGTGAAGTAGAAACATCAGATGATGATGATGATGCTAGATCACTCTGGTCTTCAGATGACGATGAACATTTCGATCCATTCGAAGATGACCCGACACACCCTGATGCTCGCTGGAGTCCATGAAGAAGGCTAAACATTTAATGTTTAGTATAATAATATTTTAAGTGTGTATTTGCTTAATTTTGTGTATCTCTAGTCATGTTTTGTGTGAACTAATGACATATGCATGATGTCATGCCTTAAATGATGTTAAGAGTCTTTTGTAAAAAGGCATTTATGTAAAAAAGTAAGTTTGCTTGTTGTGACAACACATGACTTGAGCTGGTTAGTAAACCGTTAGTGTTGACTTATGAATCTGTTGTAATGTATGGTTTATGTGTTTATATGAATTATGTGGATTGTGTGAGAGTTTGTAATCAATCCATTGAGCATGATCGTCTCATTGGGATTGGATTGGTGATGAATTTGGTTAAGTTCCTTTCGTTCATTTTGGGGGAAAGGAAATGAATTTTGTGGTTTTGGCGTTTTTGAGTGAAATTGTGGTAAGTTATTTTATTACGTATACCGTAATTTTTGTGTTAGTAAAATTAGGTATGAATAGGCTTTAGTGGTTATAATAAGAAAGAAATGAAAATTTCTATTTTTGGATAAGTTAGTTTAATTAAATGAAAAGTTATTTATTTTTTAAATGTCTATAAATTGCGTTTACGCAAAAAAGGTTATACTCAATAAGCTTAGGTTTTTATATAAAAAACTTTAAGTAATGCAAATAATTTAGTTATTTAATACATAAAAATAAAACAAAATAATTAGGATAGGAGATCGGACCGGTTATGGTTTTGGAGGAAAAAAAAGGGAAACAAATTTGACTTAAAACTGGGACTTAATCCTATAAATATAACCTTGTTATCTCCTAAATCACTTTTCAACTACCAATACCATTCAATTAGCAGAATTCAAGAGCAAGAAGAGAAGAGAAAAATATTTTTTTCAAGTTAGGGATTTTTGTGTTCAAGAATTCGAAGGTTTAAGGTATAGATCATAATCCTCGTTAATTACTAATTATTAATCCATGTAACAATTATTAAGATAGATAATTAGGGTTTTATAAAATCTGTAAATTAATGATGTTTAATCATATTACAATGATTAGGGTTTAATTAGAATCATATGGGAGTATTCATTAGGGTTTAGATCGCGTTAGAACTTAATTTAGATTATGACAGAATTTAGGGCTGTGTTATTCGGCTATTATCTCGATGATGGTAATAGATTTTGTCAAGTTTCCAGTTCTTGATGTAGATCTCAAAAAGTCTAGTTTGCTAGGGAAAATCTGGCCTCCGAAAGTTTTTAAGGTAGGGAAGTCATTCAAATGTTGGTTACGAGAGGAAGTTGTCAATGCAGTTAATTCGGGTCAGATTTGGTCAGATTACGAGGTGCTAAAACCCCCACATTAAAATTTAAAATAGGATTTAGTCCAACTACAGAGTTTAGTTCTTGTGTATTTTAAAAAACCCCCTATGGAGAGCTTTGATTTGGAGTCTAAGTATGGGTTTTTGGTCTAAATGTTTTAGTGTGCGTCAGACCAAAACTAAGTAGTTAAAGTTTGATTTTATTTGGGGGACTTAAGAGTGGAAATAAATTAGTGGAAAAATCATGGGGATAGTAAACACATGATATTGAACTGTGTTTTTTGGTTTAAATTATAAAGGTTAGTAGGGTGCGCTTTTTAAAATAAGGTTAAAGTGACACTAAAATTCTGCTTTTTTGGGTAAAATTGTAAGAACTTGAAAGTTTGTAAACGAATTGGTTATGACGGCATTGGTCTCGGGGGTTGACCCATAAGGGTGTATTAAACACCATTAGGACATCCTTCATTATGATTGTTTAAATTGTGCTTATGCTATTGGCTTAGTAGCGTGTAACACGTGTTGTTTGGTTGTTTAGATTTGTGCTAGTGTTTGTGGAAGCTGCAAAGCAATCAGGTGAGTTTCATAGACCCTTTTTCTTATGTTTTCTTGGGGTGAAAATGATGCTATGAGTTTAAATGTTTTTTAGTTGCTGTGATTATGTGTTATGTGGATATTGATTTGTGATGTGATACGCTCATGGCTTTGTGATCAATTGGGTTTGTTTTGAGGTTATATAGTGTTCGGTTGGAGAGTGGTGTTTACTTCTCAATCAAATCCAATGAAGGGTTGAATATAATATCAATAATTGTGGTTGGTCAAGGCTAAAGTATAAGTTCTAGCTGGTAGACTTTTAGGTGTGTAAGTGACGTAATTTGGAGCAGTTAAGTACGCATACTCAGTGTTGTAATTTGGAGCGGATGAGTGCGCCTACTCAGTGTTGTGATATGGGATCGGATGGATACGCCTATCAGGTACGTTGTTATGAATGGTTTTTGTATCGCAGAAAATTCGTATGAAAGTTTTTTTGTGTCTTAAACTTTGGACTCTCACCAAATTATGTTGAAGTTTAAGCTTCATTTTTCAGGTGTAGCACTTGGGAATAAGATAGAGAGAAGTGGCTAGAAAGAGACCATAGGATGTCGTGGAGATTATTGCTTTATTGTCTTGAATTTTGCATTGTTTGGATTATGAATAAATGTTGCATGTCTTTCTATTGGCGAGAACTATCATTTCATCAATAAAGACGCCTTTTGGATTTGGTTAGTTTATGAGTATTGTTATGACACTTTATGTCTATACTTTGCTTATTTATTGCATGTAGAATTCTCTATATAGACGCCATTGTGTGTTGTGATGATATCTTTTCTCGTTACGCCTCGCGTTTCCGCCTTGGCGGGGTGTGACAGATTAGTATTAGAGCCTTTGGTTATAGAGAAGTAGGTCGTTGAGCCTAGACTATAACCTAGGGGTACTTCATGTAGATGCATTTAGGGCTTAAGCGTTTAATGCTATAACTGCTATGCTTCCCCTTTATTTTTTCATAGCTTATATATCTTATATTTTGCTAAGTTGTCATTGAGTTATTTTGCCTACCCTTATCTGATATGATATGTATTACTTTCTTAGTATTTTAGCTATGTTTTTCCCCCACCCGTAAGAAGTCTCGTTGGGGAACCATTTTCCAACTAGACTTAAGCCTTTATAGGATCCATAAGAGGGAGCCTCTTGTGGACCAAAGGAGATTGGTTAGTTGATCATTTGTCTGATGCGCGTAGTTAAGGCTGACTGCGGAGTCGGGTGATTCTTGCAGATGCAAAGTCAAACCCAAGCGAGGCCCAGCATAAGTTTATCCCGTCCTTTACCTTATCATGTTGTTATTGATTATTTCTTTTAGATATTTCGTATTTTGGGAGTCGCTGCGAGAGTTTCATTCCTTTATGTTGTTTTGATTTTATTTTGATATAAGTAAGTAGTTATTTGATGGAGCATCTTTTATGTGTTTAATTGAGTGGTTTAAGATGTGCATATGGTATAAGGCTCTATGTGAATTATAAGTAAAATGGGTAATCTTGGAAGTAAGTACACGTATGAAAGGAGGCACTTATAATTATGGTGGCCAACATAATTATAAAGGCATCACACATGTAGACTTGTGACCATGATTACAATTATTTGTGTTTGGTTGTAAGGTGGTAGTGTAATATGTTTTCCTTTTTGATATGTGTATTCATGATAAAGATGGTGGTATGGGTAGAGAATTTTTCTCTTACCCTAATTGGAGGATATGTTGAGTTGAGTTGTATAGATAGTAAGTTTTCCCTTCTATCTAGTAATTGCGGATACCTGGTATTGCTATTATATAGGTTGCTCGTTTGCTCGGTTGTTTGTTCAGGTTTCCTAAGTCTAAGCTTAGCATCCCTTCATCGTACTTTGTTAGTAAGGATACCTGATTTTCCCCATTCTACGTCTTGATGTATATTGGTTGCTCGGATCTGCTCTTTCGGATATAAGCGCGTTTCGTTAGTTCTTTCGTTGCATTGATTACTCATATGGGTATCAAACGTTTCTTTTAAGCACTAATTATTCCTAACATATTAGTGTAGATCATTACTCCTTTCTTTGTATATCCCTTGGTTTTCGTAACCCGTTGGCGACGTGTTAGTATCGATGCTTTTAGGTTTGCTCTGTTGATCATTATTTTGGATAAGACCTTACGTTTTCTTTTGGGTACGTAACGTCTTGCATGAGTTTTCTTGTACGAGTTCGTTTGATTCTATTTTGAGTATATGGTTCCTGGTATTTTCTTTCGTTTTCAAACAATAGAATTGTGTTAGAGTCTGTACGGTGTTTTACGATCCCTTTTGGTATTATGGTGTCCTTTGTTTGAGTAACATATTTTATAATTGATGTCTAATCATAAAAACCCTTTGGAAGTATTGTGTTGGTGTTTGGAGAAAACTGTGTATAAAATGATCTTTGTGAATAGATTTTATTTTATTATAAAAAAGAAAGTTTAAAGTGATTCATAGTAGTAAGGTACGATACACCATTAGATAACCATCTCTAGATTTTTATGACAACCAGAATAAATTTTTCAAAGATAACATTTAAAGACACTTCTTATTTATTATTTAAAATTATTTTTTATATTAAAGTGATTCTTCATTTTAAATTGATTTTATAAAAACATTTATTTATTGGTCTTTGGTAAAGTCGATAATTGATATAAAAATTTCTGTTTTTAGTATTGATTTTTATTATGTGTTCAATTGTCGTGGTACGCCTGTTGATTTTCTTTTGTTGCGTTTTCACTCGGTGCATATATGTATCCTTTCTTTAAAAGGATTCTTATGTCATTTGATTTGCATATATGGAATCTCCTATATGCATTCTAGCCTTTGATTCGATATTCGTTTGTTGTCCTATTCGATTGTTCGTAACCCTTGGAGTTTGTTGATACCATTGAGTCGTGGAAGCTTTGATGTGATTGTGGGAATGGACAGGTTGTCCAAGAGGAAGTTTGTGATAGTATGTCATGAGAAGGTGGTTAGGATACCGTTGGAAGGTGACGAGATACTTCGGGTTCATAGTGAACGTACTCAAGGAGTCGTGAAAACCTTAATGAACACAAAGGTAGGTGAATCGAAATTGAGTGATATTTCCGTCGTATGAGATTTTATTGATGTGTTTCTAGAATACTTGTCAATGACCAACACAACGACAAGTTGAGTTCCGTATAGATTTGGTTCATGGAGCGACGCTAGTCGCGAAGTCTCCATATCGTCTAGCACCCTCGGAAATGCAATAATTGTTTGAACAACTTCAAGAGTTGCAAGATGAAGGTTTCATACGACCTAGTCATTTTCCGTAGGGAGCACCAGTGTCGTTTGTTAAGAAGAGGAGCATGGAGTTCTTTTGAAGTTAGTGTTGGAATTACTGAGGAAGGAGAAGTTGTATGATAAGTTTACTAAGAGTGAGGTAGTGAAGAATTGGGAAGTACCTACGACACCATCCGAGATATGATTATTCTTAGGATTGGCAGGTTACCTACCTATGTTTCATCGCAAACTTTTCTAAGATTGTTAAACCCCTTACTTCCCTACCTTAGAGGAATTAGAAGTATGAGTGGGACGCGAAACAAGAAGAGGCTTTCTAGACTTTGAAGAATGATTTGTGTGACGTTTCGATTAATCGAATGTAGTGGTTGATGCGTTGAGTAGAAAGGGAGAGTGAAACTAAGAGGAGTAAGGGCAATGTCCATGACTATCTAGTCAGGTGTTAAAGACAAAATATTGGCTACTCCAAGTGAGACGTCCAAGGTAGAGAACGCGCCAGCAGAAATGCTGCGTGACCTAGACCAACAAATGGAAAAGAGAGCAGATGATGGTTGTACTTATGGATTAAATTGTATAGTAAGTATGAGTATGAAATTCGCAACCATCCAGGTAGGGTAAATGTGGTGATTGATGTGTAAGAAGGAGGAATGAGTGAAACTAGACGTGTTCGAGCGAGGGCTATGACCATTCAGTATTGTGTAAGAGGAATGATATGGCAGAAATCTAAGTGAGGACTTCAAGCAAGAGAACATACTCACAGAAAGGCTTCATGGGTTAGATTGACATATGGAAAATAAGGAGGACGAGAGTTTGTACTTAATGGATCGTATATGAGTGTTGTTACTTATGAATGCTGAGAACGGTAGTAATAGATGGGCTCATGAATCAAGTAATTGGTTAATACGGGAGCGGATAAGACATAGCTATTACATTTTGAGAAATGTAAATCGGTAGCCACATTGTAGAACTAGGTTATAGTTCAACTATGTTAGCATATTATTGGGATATGTATAAGAGGAGAAGGCTGCTATGTCATATGACTTTTGTTTTTCTGTCAACAAACCTAAGATACTTGAGTGAAAATGAGATAGAATCACCATGGATTTCATCACAAAATTTCCAAGGTCAAAGTAGTGAGTATAATGTCTCAATTGGGTGTTCTGTCGATAGACTAAACTAAGTCGCTCATTTTATGGCTATAAGAGATAGACTTTTTGTATTGGTAAAGATTGGACAAAGATTTTCTAGATAATAGTCGCGAGACATGAAGTTCCTTTGCGTCGATTATTTCAGATTTAGTTGGATGATTTACTCGTGGGTTTTTGGCAGACGCTGCAGAAAGGTGTTAGTGACGCAATTGGTTTGAGTACTGCTTAGCATCCTCATGCGGATGGACAATTAGTGAACGTATGATTTAGACTTTGGAGATTAATGAGGGCATGTGTTTATCGATTTGGCTGGTTGTTATCACAATTGAGCATTCGGTGTACTCCGTTTGAAGCTTTGTATGGTAGGAAATGTAGATCGCCTGTTATATAGGTAGAGATTAGAGGAAGTAGTTTGATTGGACCCGAGTTAGTTCAACAAATGACTAATAAGGTAGTGTTGGTAAAGGTAAAGCCCAAAGCGGCGGGAGATCGTCAAAAGAGCTATGTTGATAATAGGCGCAAATGGTTAGAGTTTGAGGTGGGAGATCGGGTTATGCTAAAAGTGTCGCCTTGGAAAGGCGATATTCGCTTTGGGAAAAAGGGTAAGTTAGCACCAAGGTATGTAAGGCCATTTGAGATTCTTGAAAGAATCGGTCATGTAGCTTATCGGTTGAGATTGCCTGAGGAATTGAGTGGTGTATATGGAACGTTTCATCGTGTCGACCTAAAGAATGTTAGGCGGATGCTAGCATGAAGTGCCATCTAGATGTGATCCGGTTGATCAAAAACTTTTCCGTTTTGTAAAAGAACCTGTTGAGAATAGTGACCGTGAAGTTAAGAGGTTAAAATGTAGTAGAATGGTGGTAGTTAAGGTCCATTTGGGCTCGAAGCGAGGTCTTTAGGACTTCAGGTAAACTGAGTATCCACACTTGTTCGTTGAGCAGGGGATCATTGGGTGTTTTAGTTAATGTTGGGTAGTAAGGTTTATTGTTGACCTTAGTATGCCCTCAGATGTGTTTGTGTGATTTTGGTTAATGTTATTTTATGAATAAACTCGAAGTCGAGCCGATTCTTCAAAAACATTGGGCTTTGTAACAACTTATAACTTGGTTTCAAGACAGTTCTTGTTTGATGAGTGCGAGACTGATGTAATGACGTTGTTATGCAAAATTAAGGTTTCTTGGACCAGTTTCTCGATACGGGCGAGGTTCAGGTAGTTGGATGTTTCTTTTCGTTGGGCGTGTATGTGCTATGAGTACCCTTGTGTGGAGGCAAGTAGTAGCAGTAAGATATCTTGTGAAAGTTAGTTGGATTCAAAGGTTTACTTTGAGTTAACTTGGGTATGGGAGGGACTACTTGAAAGATAAGTTCCTCGATTAAAAATTTTGTTATTGATAGTGTTTGACCTTTTTGGTTAAATCTCGGGACGAATTTCTAAAGGAGGGGATACCGTGACAACCACTAACTTGAGCAGTGTGACACCCGTGATTTGAGCAGGTTAGTCAATTCGTTAGAATTGGCTAAGTATTTGTGTGTGCTTTATGTGTGATCTATGTGGCTTTGTTGTGTGGTTGTTAATCATTTTGAGTTGAGTATTCATCTCAATGATGATGAGATTTGAGGTTTATGTTGAGAACATCCATTTTTGATCACTTATAGTGATCATGGAAATGAGTGGCATTTTGAGTGAGTTGTTTTGGTTAATATGTAGATGTTTAAGCATTGGATTAATGTGGAAAATTTGACCTATGAGAAGGGAATGAGTTTTGTAAAATATAAGAGTTTTAATGGACTTTCTAAAAATAGAAAGTGATTTGGTGAAATGAAAGTTATATTTAAAAAGTCTAGTAAGTAACGTTTAAGAAAAATAGTTTACCAAATTAGCTTAGGTTTTTATAAAACTTAAGGTATTGAAGGTAATTAATTAACTAATAAAAAAAATTATACATGAATAGTAAATACGAATTTTAGAAAAAAAAAGAAATAAAAGCCTAATTAAACTCGGACTCTAATTAGGAATTATCTAGGATTATTCTAGAGGCTTATAAATACAAAAAATAAAATCCCAAACCCCCCTATTGCTTAGTTCGGTCTATCCCAAGAGAAAAAGAAGGAGAAAATTTTAGGGTTTTGATTTTGTGAAGGAAACAAGCTTTAAGGTATGTTTAGTTTTTCTTAATTAGTTTAATCATTGACTTAATTCATGTAACAAGAGTTATGGTAGACCTAGAGTTTCATAATATTCTGTAAATTAAAGCTTATAATCTAATTAGGGTTCTTAGTAATCAATTAGATGCGAGTTGGTGTAATCGCTAGGGTTTAGATCGCGATAGAACTTGACTTAGGTTTGAGCAGAATTTAGGGGTTGTTTCGTGAATATCTAGGGGTTAGAAGCATGAATTGATATGATTTCGGTACCTATGATGTAGCTCAGAGAGTCTAGTTTCCAAAACATCTGGCCTCGAAAGTTTTTAAGGTCGGGATGTCATTCAAATGTTGGTTACACCAAAAGTGGTCAAAACAGTAAATACGGGTCAGATTTAGGTTAGATTACGAGATGTAAAACCCCCACTTAAAATTCGAATTAGAATTAGCCAACCTACATAAGTTTAGTTCTATGTGTTTATTAAAAATCCCACAAAGGAGAGCTTCTGATTTGGAGTCTAATTATGGTTTTTAGGTCCAAACTTTTTAGTGTGCAATGAGATCCGAAACTGAGTAGTTAAAAGTTTGATTTTATTTGGGGTACTTAAGAGGGGAAATAAATTAGTGGAAAAATCGTGGAGATAGTAAACTCATGATATTGAACTTGTGATTTTTGGTAAAATTTATAAAGGTCAGTAGGTGTGGTTTAGAAAATGGTAAAATTACACTAAAATTCTGCATTTTCGGGTAAATTGTAGAACTTTGAAAAAGTATGTAAACAAATTGGTTAATGACGGGCATGGTATCGGGGTGACCCATGAGGGTAATTAAACACCTTAGACATCCATCATATGATTGTTACATGTGCTTAAGCTTTTGGCTTAGTAGCGTGTAACACATGTTGTTTTGTTGTTTAGATTTGTGCTAGTGTTTGTGAAAGCTGCAAAGCAATCAGGTGAGTTTCATAGCCCCTTTTTCTTATGTTTTCTTAGAGTGAAAATGATGCTATGAGTTTAAATGTTTTTAGTTGCTGTGATTATGTGTTATGTGGTTATTGATTTGTGATGTGATACGCTCCATGGCTTTGTGATCAATTGGAGTTGTTTTGAGGTATGTGAGTTCGGTTGGAGAGTGGTGTTTACTACTCAATCAAATTCAACTGAAGGGTTGAAATAATACTCAATAATGTGTTAGTCCAGGCCTAAATATAAGTTCCAGCTGGTAGACATTTAGGTACGTAAGTGACGTAATTTGGAGCGGATAAGTACGCCTACTCAGTGTTGTGATATGTGATCGGATGGGTACGCCTAACTAGTGTATGGTTGTTATGAATTGTTTTAGTAATCGCAGCAATTGTATGAAAGTTTTATATGTGTCTTAAACCTATGACTCTCACCAACATTATGTTGACGTTTAAGCATCTTTTTTAGGTGACCAACATGGGAATAAGATAGAGAGAAGTGGCTAGAAAGAGACCATAGGATGTCGTGGAGATTATTGCTTTATTGTCTTGAATTTTGCATTGTTTGGATTATGAATAAATGTTGCATGTCTTTCTATTGGCGAGAACTTTCGTTTCATCAATAAAAACGCCTTTTGGATTTGGTTAGTTTATGGGTATTGTTATGACACTTTATGCATATACTTTGCTTATTTATTGCATGTAGAATTCTCTATATAGACGTCATTGTGTTGTGATGATATCCTTTCTTGTTACGCCTTACGTTTCCGCCTTGGCGGGGTGTGACAGATTGGTATCAAAGCCAGGTTATAGAGAAGTAGGTGGTTGAGCCTAGACTATAACCTAGTGGTCCTTCATGTAGATGCATTTAGGGCTTAAGTGTTTAATGCTATAACTGCTATACTTCCCCTTTATTTTTGCATAGCTTATATATCTTGTATTTTGCTAAGTTGTCATTTTAGTTATTCTGTCTTCCATTATCTGATATGATATGTATTACTTTCTTAGTATTTTAGCTATGTTTTTCCCTCACCCGTAAGAAGTCTCGTTGGGGAACCATTTTCCCAACTGGACTTAAGCGTTATAAGGAGCCTCATGTGGAACTGAAGGAGATAAGATAGTTGATCGTTTGTCGAATTCGCGTAATAGGGCTGGACCCGCGGAGTAGGGTGATTCTTGCAGAGGCAAAGTCAAACCCAAGCGAGGCCCATCATAAGTTTATCCCGTCCTTTACCCCGTCATGTTGTTATTGATTATTTCTTTCGGATATTTCATATTTTAGGAATTGTTGTGAGATCTTCGTTCCTTTATATCGTTTTGATTTTATTTTGATATAAGTAAGTAGTTATGTAATGGAGCATCCTTTATGTGTTAAGTTTGAGTGGTTTAAGATGTGCAATGTGGCATATGTGCTTATATGTGAATTATGATTGAAATGGGTAATCTTGGAAGTAAGTACACGTGTGAAAGGAGGCACTTATAATTATGGTGGCCAACATAATTATAAAGGTATCACACATGTAGACTTGTGACCATGATTGCATTTATTTGTGTTTGGTTTTAAGGTGGTAGTGTAATATGTTTTTCTTTGATATGTGTATTCATGATAAGGATGGTGGTATAGGTAGAGAATTATTCTCTTACCCTAATTGGAGGATATATTAAGCTGAGTTGTATAGTAAGTTTCCCTTCTATCTAGTATTTGTGAATGCCTAGTATTGCTATTATAGAGGTTGTTCGTTTGCTCTGTTGTTTGTTCGGATTTCCTAAGTCTAAGCTTAGCATCCCTTCATCGTGCTTTGTTAGTAAGGATACCTGATTTTTTTTTCCTATTCGACGTCTCAATGTATATTGGTTGTTCGGAATCTGCTCTTTCGGATATAAGCGCGTTTTGTTAGTTCTCTCGTTGCATTGATTACTCATATGAGTATCAAACGTTTCTTTTAAGCACTAATTGTTCCTAACATATTAGTGTGGATCATTACTCCCTTGGTTGTATATCCCTTGGTTTTCATAACCCGTTGGCGACGTGTTAGTATTGATGCTTTTAGGTTTGCTCTGTTGATCGTTATTTTGGATAAGACCTTACGTTTTCTTTTGGGTGTGTAACGTCTTGCATGAGTTTTCTTATACGAGTTCGTTTGATTTTATTTTGAGTATATGGTTCCTGATATTTTCTTTCGTTTTCAAACAATAGAATTGTGTTAGGGTCTGTATGGTGTTTTACGATCCCTTTTGGTATTATGGTGTCTTTTGTTTGAGTAACATATTTTATAATTGATGTCTAATTATAAAAGTACTTTTGAAGTATTGTGTTAGTGTTTGAGAAAAAAAAATGTGTTTAAAATGATCTTTGTAAATAGAAGATGTTTAAATGGTCTATACAAATAGGATATGAAAATTGTTGAGTGGTTAAATAAATTTTATTTTATTATAAAAAGCTGGTTTAAAGTGATTCATAGTGGTAAGGTACGATACCCCATTAGATAACCATCTTTAGATTTTTATGACAACCAGAATGAATTTTTCAAAGATTACATTTAAGACAATTTCATTATTAATTAAAATGATTTTTATACTTAAAGTGACTTTCTTAATTTAAATCGATTTTTATAAAAAACATTATTTAATTTGATCTTTCGAGTAAAGTCGATAATTGGTATAAGAATCTTCGTCTTTAGTATTGATTTTTATTATGTGTTCATTTGTCGTGGTACGCTTGTTAGTTTTCTTTCGTTGCGTTTTCACTTGGTGCATATATGTATCCTTTCTTTCAAAGAATTCTTATGTCATTTGACCCACGTCTACTTGCATATGTGGAATCCCCTATATGCATTCTAGCCTTTGACTCGATATTCGTTTGTTACCCTATTCGATTGTTCGTAACCCTTGGAGTTCGTTGATATCGTTGAATCGTGGAAGCTGTGATGTGATTATGGGAATGGACAGGTTGTCCAAGAGGAAGTTTATGATGGTATGTCATGAGAAGGTGGTTAGGATACAGTTGGAAGGTAATAAGATACGTCAGGTTCATGATGAACGTACTTAAGGAGTCGTGAAAACCTTAATGAACACAAAGGTAGATGAACTGAAATTGAGTGATATTTCCGTCGTACGAGATTTTATTGATGTGTTTCCATAAGACTTATCAATGACCACCTCAATGACAAGTTGAGTTCCGCGTAGAATTAGTTCCTGGAGCGACGCCAGTCGTGAAGTCTCCATATCGTCTAGCACCCTCAGAAATATAAGAATTGTCTGAACAACTTCAAGAGTTGCAAGATGAAGGTTTCATACGACCTAGTCATTTTCCTTAGGGAGCACCAGTGTCATTTGTTAAGAAGAGGAGCATGGAGTTCTTTTGAAGTTAGTGTTGGAATTACTGAGGAAGGAGAAGTTTTATGCTAAGTTTACTAAGAGTGAGGTAGTAAAGAATTGGGAAGTACCTACGACACCATCCGAGATATGATTATTCTTAGGATTGGTAGGTTACCTACCTACGTTTCATCGCAAATTTTTCTAAGATTGTTAAACCCCTTACTTCCCTGACTTAGAGGAATCAAAAGTACGAGTGGGGCGCAGAACGAGAAGATGCTTTATAGACTTTGAAGAATGATTTGTGTGACGCTTCGATTAATCGAATGTAGTGGTTTATGCGTTGAGTAGAAAAGGAGAGCGAAACTAAGACGAGTAAGAGCAATGTCCATGACTATCCAGTCAAGTGTTAAGGACAAGATATTGGCTACTCCAAGTGAGACGTCCAAGGTAGAGAACGCGCCAGTAGAAATGCTGCGTGACCTGGACCAACAAATGGAAAAGAGAGCAGATGATGGTTGTACTTTATGGATTAAATTGTATAGTAAGTAAGAGTATGAAATTCGCTACCATCCAGGTAAGGCAAATATGGTAATTGATGCGTTAAGAAGGAAGGAACGAGTGAAACCTAGATGTGTTTGAGCGATGGCTATGACCATTCAGTATGGAGTAAAAGGAATGATATTGGCAGCCCAAAGTGAGGCGTTCAAGCAAGAGAACATACTCGCAGAAAGGCTTCATGGGTTAGATTGACATATGGAAAAGAAAGAGGATGAGAGTTTCTACTTTATGGATCGTATATGAGTGTTGTTAGTAGGGAATGATGAGAATGGTAGTAATGGATGAGGCTCATCCATCAAGGTACTTGGTACATCCGGGAGCGGGTAAGACGTACTATAACCTTGGAGACATGTATTGGTAGCCACATGTAGAAAAGGATCTAGTTACCTATGTTAGCAATTGTTAGATTTGTTTAGGAGGTGAAGGCTGCAATGTCAAAGACTTTTGGCTTGCTACAACAACCTAAGATACTTGAGTGAAAATGAGATAGAATCACCATGGATTTTATCACAAAAATTCCAAGGTCAAAGTAGTGAGTATGATATGAATTGGGTGATGGTCGATAGACTGACTAAGTCGGCTTATTTTTTTGGCTATAAGTAAAGACTATAGTACGGAAAGATTGGCAAAGATTTACATTGATGAAATAGTCGCGCGACATAGAGTTCCTGTGTCGATTATTTCAGATTTAAATGGATGATTTACCTTGTGGTTTTGGCAGACGCTGCAGAAAGTATTAGTGACGCGATTAGATTTGAGTATTGCTTAGCATCCTCAAGCGGATGGACAAAGTGAACGTATGATTTAGACTTTGGAGGATATAATGAGGGCATGTGTTATCGATTTTGATGGTAGTTATCAATTGAGCATTCGGTGTGCTTCGTTTGAAGCTTTGTATGGTAGGAACTGTATATCGCCTGTTATATGGGCAGAGATTGGAGGAAGTAGTTTGATTGGACCTGAGTTAGTGCAAAAAACGACTAACAAGGTAGTGTTGGTAAAGGAAAAGCCCAAAGGGGCGGGAGATCGTCAAAAGAGTTATGCTGATAATAGGCGCAAACCATTAGAGTTTGAGGAGGAAGATCCGGTTATGCTAAAAGTGTCGCCTTGGAAAGGTGATATTCGCTTTGGGAAAAAGGGTAAGTTAGCACCGAGGTATGTAGGGCCATTTGAGATTCTTGAAAGAATCAGTCATGTAGCTTATCGGTTAAGATTACCTGAGAAATTAAGTGATGTACATGACACGTTTCATGTGTCAAACCTGAAGAGGTGTTAGGCGGATGCTAGCCTGCATGTGCCATTGGATGAGATCAAGGTTGACAAAACTTTTTATTTTGTAAAAGAGCCTGTCAAGATTAGTGACCGTTAAGTTAAGAGGTTGGAATGTAGCAGGATAGTGTTAGTTAAGGTCCGGTTGGGATCGAGGCGAGGTCTTTAGGACTTAAAGTAAACTGAGTATCCACACTTGTTCGTTGAGCAAGGGATCGTTGGAAGTATTACTAAAGATGGGTACGTAAGGTTACTGATAGACCTTAGTATGCCTTTAAATGTTTTTATGTGGTTTTGGTTAAAGTTATAATTTGAATAAACTCGAAGTCGAGCCGATTCTTCAAAAACGTTGAGCTTTGTAACAATTTATAATTTGGTTTCAAGACAGTTCTTGTTTGATGAGTTGCGAGGCCAGGTTGTGAATGACATTGTTACACAACTTAAGGTTCTGATAAGTTTCCTCGAAGAGGGTGAGGTTTATGTTGTTGGATGGTTCTTTTTGTTTGGAGTTGTTATGTTGCTATTCGTACCCTTGGGTGGGCAAGCAAAGTTATTAGCAGTAAGATATCGTGTGAAAGTTTGCTGGAATTCTAAGCGTGGTCCCGAGTTCACTTGAGAGCGCGAAGATTTTATGAAGTCTAAGTACCCTCAGTTATTTGTTGAGCGTGCTGATGAATCGACTAATTAAATCTCGGGACGAGATTTCCTAAAGGAGGGGATGCTGTGACACCCGTGATTTGAGCAGGTTAGTCAATCTGTTAGAATTGGCTAAGTATTTGTGTGTGCTTTATGTGTGATCTATGTGGCTTTGTTTGTGTGGTTGTTAATCATTTTGAGTTGAGTATTCATATCAATGATGATCAGATTTGAGGTTTATGTTGAGAACTTCCATTTTTGATCACTTATAGTGATAATGGAAATGAGTGGCATTTTGAGTGAGTTGTTTTGGTTAATATGTGGGTGTCTAAGCGTTAGATTAATGTGGAAAATATGACCTATGAGAAGGGAATGAGTTTTGTAAAATATAAGAGTTTTAATGGACTTTCTAAAAATAGAAAGTGATTTGGTGAAATGAAAGTTATATTTAGAAAGTCTAGTAAGTAGCGTTTAAGCAAAATGGTTTACCAAATTAGCTTAGGTTTTTATAAAACTTAAGGTATTCAAGGTAATTAATTAACTAATAAAATAAAAAAAATTATACATGAATAGTAAATACGAATTTTAGAAATAAAAGGAAATAAAAGCCTAATTAAACTAGGACTATAATTAGGAATTATCTAGGATTATTCTAGGGGCTTATCAATACAAAAAATAAAATCCCAAACCCCCCTATTGCTTAGTTCGGTCGATCCCAAGAGAAAAAGAAGGAGAAAAATTTAGGGTTTTGATTTTGTGAAGGAAACAAGCTTTAAGGTATGTTTAGTTTTTCTTAATTAGTTTAATCATTGATTTAATTCATGTAACAAGAGTTATGGTGGATCTAGGGTTTCATAATATTCTGTAAATTAAAGTTTATAATCTAATTAGGGTTCTTAGTAATCAATTAGATGTGAGTTGGTGTAATCGCTAGGGTTTAGATCGCGTTAGAACTTGACTTAGGTTTGATCAGAATTTGGGGTTGTGTTGTTTCGTGAATATCTAGGGGTTAGAAGCATGAATTGATGTGATTCCGGTGCCAATGATGTAGCTCAGAGAGTCTAGTATCCAGAACATCCGGCCTTGAAAGTTTTTAAGGTAGGGAAGTCATTCAAATGTTGGTTACACCAAAAGTGGTCAAAACAGTAAATACGGGTCAAATTTAGGTCAGATTACGAGGTGTAAAACCCTCACTTAAAATTTGAATTAGGATTAGCCAACCCACAGGAGTTTAGTTCTATGTGTCTATTAAAAATACCCCAAAAGAGAGCTTCTGATTTGGATTCTAAGTATGGTTTTTAGGTCCAAACATTTTAGTGTGCAATCAGATTCGAAACTGAGTAGTTAAACATTTGATTTTATTTGGGGCACTTAAGAGGGGAAATAAATTAGTGGAAAAATCATGGATATAGTAAACTTATGATATTGAACCTGTGATTTTTAGTAAAATTTATAAAGGTCGGTAGGTGTGGTTTAGAAAATGGTAAAGTGACACTAAAATTCTGTATTTTCGGGTAAATTATAAAACTTTGAAAAAGTGTGTAAACAAATTGGTTAATGACGGGCATGGTGTTAAGGTTACCCATGAGGGTAATTAAACACCTTAGACATCCATCATATGATTGTTACATGTGCTTAAGCTTTTGGCTTAGTAGCGTGTAACACATGTTGTTTTGTTGTTTAGATTTGTGCTAGTGTTTGTGGAAGCTGCAAAGCAATAAGGTGAGTTTCATAGCCCCTTTTTCTTATATTTTCTTGGGGTGAAAATGATGCTATGAGTTTAAATGTTTTTAGTTGCTATGATTATGTGTTATGTGGTTATTGATTTGTGATGTGATACGTTCCATGGCTTTGTGATCAATTGAAGTTGTTTTAAGGTATGTGAGTTCGGTTGGAGAGTGGTGTTACTACTCAATCAAATCCAACTGAAGGGTTGAAATAATACTCAATAATGTGTTGGTCCAGGCCTAAATATAAGTTCCAACTGGTAGACTTTTAGGTGCGTAAGTGACGTAATTTGAAGCGGATGAGTACGCCTACTTAGTGCTGTGATATGGGATCGGATGGGTACGCCTACCCAGTGTATGGTTGTTATGAATTGTTTTAGTAATTGCAGCAATTGTATGAAAGTTTTATATGTGTCTTAAACCTATGACTCTCACCAACATTATGTTGACGTTTAAGCATCATTTTCAGGTGAGCAACATGGGAATAAGATAGAGAGAAGTGGCTAGAAAGAGACCATAGGATGTCGTGGAGATTATTGCTTTATTGTCTTGAATTTTGCATTGTTTGGATTATGAATAAATGTTGCATGTCTTTCTATTGGCGAGAACTTTCGTTTCATCAATAAAGACGCCTTTTGGATTTGGTTAGTTTATGGGTATTGTTATGACACTTTGTGTCTATACTTTGCTTATTTATTGCATGTAGAATTCTCTATATAGACGCCATTGTGTTGTGATGATATCCTTTCTCGTTACGCCTCGCGTTTCCGCCTTGGCGGGGTGTGACAGATTGGTATCAGAGCCTTTGGTTATAGAGAAGTAGGTGGTTGAGCCTAGACTATAACCTAGGGGTCCTTCATGTAGATGCATTTAGGGCTTAAGTGTTTAATGCTATAACTGCTATGCTTCCCCTCTATTTTTTTGCATAGCTTATATATTTTATATTTTGCTAAGTTGTCATTTTAGTTATTTTGCCTATCACTATCTGATATGATATGTATTACTTTCTTAGTATTTTAGCTATGTTTTTCCCCCACCCGTAAGAAGTCTCGTTGGGGAACCGTTTTCCCAACTGGACTTAAGCGTTATAAGGAGCCTCTTGTGGAACCGAAGGAGATAAGATAGTTGATCGTTTGTCGGATGCGCGTAATAGGGCTGGACCCGCGGAGTCGGGTGATTCTTGCGGAGGCAAAGTCAAACCCAAGCGAGGCCCAGCATAAGTTTATCCCGTCCTTTACCCCGTCATGTTGTTATTGATTATTTCTTTCGGATATTTTGTATTTTGGGAATTGTTGCGAGATTTTCGTTCCTTTATGTCGTTTCGATTTTATTTTGATATAAGTAAGTAGTTATGTAATGGAGCATCCTTTATGTGTTAAGTTGGAGTGGTTTAAGATGTGCAATGTGGCATATGTGCTTATATGTGAATTATGATTGAAATGGGTAATCTTGGAAGTAAGTACACGTGTGAAAGGAGGCACTTATAATTATGGTGGCCAACATAATTATAAAGGCATCACACACGTAGACTTGTGACCATGATTGCATTTATTTGTGTTTGGTTGTAAGGTGGTAGTGTAATATGTTTTTTTATCGATATGTGTATTCATGATAAGGATGGTGGTATGGGTAGAGAATTATTCTCTTACCCTAATTGGAGGATATGTTAAGCTGAGTTGTATAGATAGTAAGTTTCCCTTCTATCTAGTATTTGTGGATACCTAGTATTGCTATTATAGAGGTTGCTCGTTTGCTCGGTTGTTTGTTCGGATTTCCTAAGTCTAAGCTTAGCATCCCTTCATCGTACTTTGTTAGTAAGGATACCTGATTTTCCTATTCGACGTCTCGATGTATATTGGTTGTTCGGAATCTGCTTTTTCAGATATAGCCGCGTTTCGTTAGTTCTTTCATTGCATTGATTACTCGTATGAGTATCAAAGGTTTCTTTTAAGCACTAATTGTTCCTAACATATTAGTGTGGATCATTACTCCTTTCTTTGTATATCCCTTGGTTTTCGTAACCCGTTGGCGACGTGTTAGTATCGATGCTTTTAGGTTTGCTCTGTTGATCGTTATTTTGGATAAGACCTTACGTTTTCTTTTAGGTACGTAACGTCTCGCATGAGTTTTCTTGTACGAGTTCGTTTGATTTTGTTTTGAGTATATGGTTCCCTCCCCCCCTTTTTTTTTTCTTTGTTTTTTTTTTTCTCCCTTTCCCCTCCACCCCTCCTTCCACCCCCCCTTTTTTTTTTTCTTTCCCCTTCCCCCTTTTTTTTTTTTTTTCTTTCCACATGGTATTTTCTTTCGTTTTCAAACAATAGAATTGTGTTAGAGTCTGTACGGTGTTTTACGATCCCTGTTGGTATTATGGTGTCATTTGTTTGAGTAACATATTCTATTTGATGTCTAATTATAAAAACTCTTTGGAAGTATTGTGTTAGTGTTTGAGAAAAACTGTGTTTAAAATGATCTTTGTAAATAGAATATGTTTAAATGGTCTATACAAATAGGATATGAAAATTTTTAAGTGGTTTAATAAATTTTATTTTATTATAAAAAGCTGGTTTAAAGTGATTCATAGTGGTAAGGTACGATATACCATTAGATAACCATCTCTAGATTTTTTTATGACAACCAGAATGAATTTTATAAAGATTAAATTTAAGACAATTTTATTTATTATTTAAAATGATTTTTATACTTAAAGTGACTTTCTTAATTTAAATCGATTTTTATAAAAAAAACATTATTTAATTTGGTCTTTCGAGTAAAGTCGATAATTGGTATAATAATTTCCATCTTTCGTATTGATATTTTGTTTTATGTGTTCATTTGTCGTGGTACGTCTGTTGATTTTTTTCGTTGTGTTTTCGCTCGATGCATATACGTATCCTTTCTTTCAAAGGATTCTTATGTCATTTGATCCACGTCTATTTGCATATGTGGAATCTCCTATATGCATTCTAGCCTTTGACTCGATATTCGTTTGTTATCCTATTCGATTGTTCGTAACCCTTGGAGTTCGTTGATATCGTTGAATCGTGGAAGCTGTGATGTGATTGTAGGAATGGACAGGTTGTCCAAGAGGAAGTTTGTGATGGTATGTCATGAGAAGGTGGTTAGGATACCGTTGGAAGGTGATGAGATACGTCGGGTTCATGATGAACGTACTCAAGGAGTCATGAAAACCTTAATGAACACAAAGGTAGATGAACTGAAATTGAGTGATATTTCCGTCGTACGAGATTTTATCGATGTGTTTCCAGAAGACTTGTCAATGACCACCGCAATGACAAGTTGAGTTCCGCGTAGACTTAGTTCCTGGAGCAACGCCAGTCGCGAAGTCTCCATATCGTCTAGCACCCTCGAAAATGCAAGAATTGTCTGAACAACTTCAAGAGTTGCAAGACAAAGGTTTCATACGACCTAGTCATTTTCCTTGGGGAGCACCAGTGTCGTTTGTTAAGAAGAGAAGCATGGAGTTCATTTGAAGTTAGTGTTGGAATTACTAAGGAAGGAGAAGTTGTATGCTAAGTTTACTAAGAGTGAGGTAGTGAAGAATTAGGAAGTACCTACGACACCATCCGAGATATGATTATTCTTAGGATTGGCAGGTTACCTACCTACATTTCATCGCAAACTTTTCTAAGATTGTTAAACCCCTTACTTCCCTAACTTGGAGGAATCAGAAGTACGAGTGGGACGCATAACGAGAAGAGGCTTTCTAGACTTTGAAGAATGATTTGTGTGACGCTTCGATTAATTGAATGTAGTGGTTGATGCGTTGAGTAGAAAGGGAGAGTTAAACTAAGACGAGTAAGGGCAATGTCCATGACTATCCAGTCAGATGTTAAGGACAAGATATTGGCTACTCCAAGTGAGACGTCCAAGGTAGAGAATGCGCAAGTAGAAATGTTGCGTGACCTGGACCAACAAATGGAAAAGAGAGCAAATGATGGTTGTACTTTATGGATTAAATTGTATAGTAAGTATGAGTATGAAATTCGCTACCATCCAGGTAGGGAAAATGTGGTGATTGATGTGTTAAGAAGGAAGGAACGAGTAAAACCTAGACGTGTTCGAGCGATGGCTATGACCATTCAGTATGGAGTAAGAGGAATGATATTGGCAGCCCAAAGTGAGGCGTTCAAGCAAGAGAACATACTCTCAGAAAGGCTTCATGGGTTAGATTAACATATGGAAAAGAAGGAGGGCGAGAGTTTGCTAATAATGGTAAAAAAATTTCCGTTTATTGAGTGCTGTTAGTAGGGAATGATGAGAACGGTAGTAATGGATAAGACATACTATAACCTTAGAGACATGTATTGGTAGCCACGTGTAGAAAAGGATATAGTTACCTATGTTAGCAATTGTTGGATTTGTTTAGGAGGTGAAGGTGGCAATGTCAAGAATTTCTGGCTTGCTGCAACAACCTAAGATACTTGAGTGAAAATGAGATAGAATCACCATGGATTTCATCACAAAATTCTCAAGGTCAAAGTAGTGAGTATAATGTAAATTGGGTGATGGTCGATAGACTGACTAAGTTGGCTCATTTTCTGGCTATAAGAGAAGACTATAGTACGGAAAGATTGGCAAAGATTTACATCGATGAAATAGTCGCGCGACATGGAGTTCTTGTGTTGATTATTCAGATTTAGATGGATGATTTACCGCGTGAGTTTTGGCAGAGCTGCAGAAGTGATAGTGACGCGATAGATTTGACTACTACTTTAGGCATCCTAAGCCGGATGCGACAAGTGAAACAAAAACATATGATTTAGACTTTAGAGGTATAATAAGAGGCATGTGTTATCGATTTTTGGTGGTAGTTATCTTTGAGCATTCGGGTTGCTCGTTTAATGCTTTCGTATGGTAGGACAATGTTGATCGCATGTTATATGTGGCAGAGATTAGAGGAAGTAGTTTGATTTAGACCCGAGTTAGTTCAAGGAAACGTCTGTAAAGTGGTATTGATAAAAGGAAAAGCTCCAAAGCGGCGAGAGATCGTCAAAGAGCTATGCGGGGGTGGAGGGGGGGGGGGGGGGGCGCGGAGGGGGGGTGGGGGGGGGTGGTCGGGGGGGGAGATGATAATTAGGCGTAACCGTTAAGAGTTGAGGTGGGTGTATCGTGTTAATTGCTTAAGTGTCGCCATGGAAAGGTGTAATTCGATTTGGGAAAAAGGGTAAGTTAGCACCGAGGTATGTAGGGCCATTTAAGATTCTTGAAAGAATCGGTCCAGTAGCTTATCGGTTGAGATTACCTGAAGAATTGAGTAGAGTACACGACACGTTTCATGTATCAAACCTAAAGAAGTGTTTAGCGGATGCTAGTTTGCATGTGCTATTGGACGAGATTAAGGTTGACAAAACTCTTCGTTTTGTTGAGGAACCTGTAGAAATTGTGGACCGTGAAGTTAAAAGTTTAAAATGTAGTAGGATATCGCTTGTGAAAGTTTGTTTGAATTCTAAGCGTGGACCTGAGTTTACTTGGGAAAGCGAAGATTATATGAAGTCTAAGTATCCTCAGTTGTTCGTTGAGCGAGCTGATGAATTGGCTAGTTAAATCTCAGGACGAGATTTCCTAAAGGAGGGGATACGACCTTAAAAGAGACGTTTGGTCAATTGGAGTTGTTTTGAGGTATGTGAGTTCGGTTGGAGAGTGGTGTTTACTACTCAATCAAATCCAACTGAAGGGTTGAAATAATACTCATATTGTGTTGGTCCAGGCTAAGTATAAGTTCAGCTGGAGACTTTTTGGTGCGTAAGTGATCGTAATTGGACGCGGATGAGTACGCCTCACTTAGTGGTGTGATATGGGATCGGATGGTTCGCCTACCCAGTGTATGGTTGTTATGATTGTTTTAGTAATCGCAACAAATTGTATGAAGTTTTATTGGTATCTTAACCTATGGATCTCACCAACATTTTGTTGTCGTTTTAAGCCTCCATTTTCAGGGTTGAGCAAAATGGGAATTAAGATAGAGAGAAGGGGTTAGAAAGAGCCATAGGATGTCGTGGAGATTATTGCTTTATTGTCTTAAATTTTGCATTGTTTGGATTATGAATAAATGTTGCATGTCTTTCTATTGGCGAGAACTATCGTTTCATCAATAAAGACGCCTTTTGGATTTGGTTAGTTTATGGGTATTGTTATGACACTTCGTGTCTATACTTTGCTTATTTATTGCATGTAGAATTCCCTATATAGACGTCATTGTGTTGTGATGATATCCTTTCTCGTTACGCCTCGCGTTTCCGCCTTGGCGGGGTGTGACAGTTTGTGCCCCAACGATATATATATGTAGATGCTGCCAAACATCCTAAGAATTACCTCAAATGTTAAATGCGTCAATGGTTATCTAGAAACCACAGCCCAGACGGGGATTGTCAGTCCCGATAGATCTATCCACAACACTTACATTTACCCAACAAGTAATTAATGGTTCATGATAGTAAAGGGGGTCTTAGCGGCAGAAAGGTACTTAGGCAATAATACAATCAGGAAATAACATACAGTTTTGAAAAGTACTTGTGTCCAAAAAAATCAAGCATGTAATCTCACCCCGTAGAGTTATGTAAAACAGGTAAATAGAAAAGGGGCTATGAACTCACCTTTAAGTGATTCGGTAAAATTTACAAGATAGGAGCTGAAGTAATCGGACACCCTAAGTGAAACCTAAAATAAAAGACGCGAATTAGAAAAATTTACCAACAAATACTCACACAATTTAAAATGAAATAGAAAGGAGAATTTGGATAAGACATTTTTATTTAACGAAACAAGTATGGCATTGCGTCCTAACTTTTATGAGTCAAAACCACTCAAATCCCAAGCCCACATCTGAACTAATATCATCCCCAAGATGTGTCGCTAGTTTAAGTTTTAACCAAATTTTCTTACAAGTGTTTACCTTTGCTTTTACGTCTAGCTAAACCTTTTTATTTACAAAATTCTGAAATTTCACCTCTCTTTAAAAGCGTGTCATTGAAAATCCGTAATAGATATAAACATGTGGTTTTCGCGTACCGGTGGCATTATGAGTCTATTTTCCAGAAATGTGGCCCCCACTGTCCAAAATTTCTAGAACCGAAGTGAAATTACTAATTTACCCCTTACTACAAATGCAAGCCATTTTCTAAATTTTACGTCATTACCATTTTTAACATATCTCCTAGTCCGTACATCCGATGAGGATGAAATACGCGGAAAATTTTAAGTTGACTCAATACCTAGAAGCTACAGTTTTACTAATTTGGGTGTTATTATACAAAATTTTGGAGTTATTAAGGGTTCAAATTCAGATTGCATATAATGACCCGTTTTAGTAAAATGCCCATATCTCAATCATCCGGATTAGTTAACACTCCATCCAAACAGCTACTAGTACCTAAGACACCTATCTAGGTAAATATTGATTTTTCCAGAACTTCCTAAGTCAAAAGTTTTCCTATACACTCAATTCTATACAACACTTGAAAACAATCCCAAACAAAGAGTGACACATTTTGTAGCTTACGGAAACGGACACAATTTGAAAACTACAAGAGATTTTTAAGTGAAACCAATTGGAGGTGACTCTAATATGAGTCCTATACTAAGAACATGATTATTTTACAAAAGTTTGGCAAAAAAACCTGGATTTATGCCCTAATTTCTACAACTAGGTCTGATTCGACATGTTTTAGTAAAACGACCGTATCTCACTCATCCGGAGGAGATGATTTTCCATCCAATTACCACATACACTTAATACCTAAGGATATCATTAAATCAAATTTCCCAGGTATGCTAAGACCAAAAATGTTCTGTAATTTAGGCTACAACCTGATGTCCTAAAACTACACCTATGAACTCATCCAATATCCATCCAAACCTCAATCCAAACACCCCAAAATTCTATGCAATGCCATACATGATATATTAACACATTCACTTACATAAAATACTCTAGATTTCCAGAAATTAATAAACTTTTGCATGGACCAAAATATAAAAGAAATCAAAGGATAGAAATTAAACCTTACTAGGAGATGTTTAAAACAAGAAAATCAACACAATCAAACCCTTAGGAACTAGGCTTGAATTTTCAATGAACACCCTTAAAACATTCAATAACAAAGCTTCTACTTCACCCAAATAATAAATACTCACTTGATTTATAAAAAACACCAACAATAATCTTGCAATAAAGGACCAATACACATTCAAATCATCTCCAATCTTGAGCAAACTTTGCAAGGTAAACATGATGTGATTGATAAAATGAGCAAGAATAAATTGTAGATATGGTGGTGGTGGTGGTAAAAATCCGGCAGCCCCAAGGTTGGTGGAAAAGGGAAATGGATGGTCTTTTCTTTATGGTGAGATTTGCATGTAAACTTGAAATGATTCTGTTTATGGGGAAAAATAAATACGTAGAGAGTTTGTGTGTGTTTTATGGTCGGCTACAAGGGCTATAGGGTAGTAATTATAAATATTTTTTTTTGATTTTTATTTTGTGTTGATTTAATTAAAGTAAGGGGTGTTGGTTAAATAATAAAAGGTGTAGTTAGAATGTAAAAACGCGAGGTTTAACAAAGTTTGATGAAAATGCAAGGTAAAACTAAAACATTAAAATAAAGATTATAAAACCTTATAGGTGAACAATGGAAATATTAACTACGCTAGACAAATAGACGGAAACGAAATTTCAATCACGACTCAAACTTGACTAATAACGCGGAAATTTGCCGAATCGGATAAAAGTAAAAGTAAAAATTTTACTTAATGGTAAAAATAGGAATAAAATATAATAAATTTATTTACCTAAAATTACGAAATCTCACATGAATAACCTTAGAAACCTACTGAATCATTACTTTAATATCACATAAACTTATAAACCTACTGCATTACAGTCATTATTATACCACATCACAGTTAAAATAACCAAACATACAAACACAAATAACCTACTGCATCACAGTTAAAATAAAAATGAGACACTAAGCACTACAACGTAACTCCTTTAAGTGATAGCCAATGTGCGCATAGAGCATCATAAGAAAAATCACACATTGCTAGATTCTTCAAGTCTTCCTCAACACCATATAAAACGAACAAGTTATCTTTAAAGTGTAACACCCACTTTAAGATATGATAAGAATGCGCACCTGTGAAACTCAACTACAACATCAAATAAGTGATAATTAATCATCTCCGTAATCACATCTTCAATAAATCCAAAAAAGCCTTTTTCAATTTAATTGAATCTTTGTCCCATCCGAGAACCAAGCTGTGTGTTATTCGTTATCGCATAAAGCTAGCAGTATAAACTCATTTAATACTAGCAGTACAAACACACGAACCAAATAGTAGTATCTGCTTTTAAACCTAGCAGTACTAATACACGAAGCAGTAACATTTAATAAAATCAGGCAGTAGCAATGAAGTATTGGCAGCATAAACACGTACTAACATCATCAATCTTGAACTTGTATGGACGAATAAGCACCATGAACAATACGTCCTCCATAGAATCGACTCCATAAACCTTGTATATCCTAGATATCACGAGCCACCAGGCTCTGATACCAATTGTGGAGATCTTTTAAGCCCATCTAGGATATGTTTTACAGATAATATAAATATGCACAGCGGAATAATAAGAACAGTATATTATCAAACAAGGTTTTATTATCATACGTTTCCATCTTGCCCCAAATCTATACTTTGAGACTACTAACTAACTATTAACTAAATAACTATTAACTAACTAACTACTGTGTACACACACACACGTTTACTAGACTCTCATTGGGAGAGCTCTATATATCTGGATATATAAAACTATGTGTCTATGATCTCTTTATATAGAGAGAGACCATAAGACTTACAAAGAAAATTAATTCCAGTCAACAATTGTATTAAATACTTAGTCAATGTATTTAATATGGTTGACTAAATAATTAGGAAACTAAATCAGCATTAATCTTCAAGTTGTAATTAATCTCCAATCAGCATTAATCGCTGTTTGACTGCATTGAATGAGAAGATAACTACTGTTTGACTTCAAGTCTTCTAAAATCCCATAATGCTAAATTAGTTCTTCTTGTTTCATTCTTTTGTTCTTTTGTCTCATCAAATCTGTAAATCCCAACAATCTTCCCCTATTTGATGATGACAAAACAAACAAATTCTTGCACGAACTTCCCCTGAAGTTGAGATCATGGATCTCCCTGAATGAAACAATCTTGCTTTGTAAACTGCTTCCCCTTAACTTAAGATCTTCCCCTTAAGTTATCAATCTCCATTCCATGCCACCACAGGATCTATAAGTTGCTAATCATATAATCATCTTCCCCTTTTTGTCTTCATCCAATAGGGAACATATAAGCAACTTTGATCTTTACAACCTCAAATCATATATCAAAACTTTTAATCCAAGCTTTCCACTGACTCAAATTACCCCCCATGAAGTTCAACACAAATAATGAACTCAAGCAGTAGAAATTTTAAACTAGCAGTATTAATAATGACTAGCAGTAGTAATGACCTTCCCCTGAAACTGTGCATGAACATCTTCAATTCTGTAGGCTTTTTGTAGTGATTACTGATGAAGAAAACTGAGTATTACGAATTTGATGAAGAAGTTGAATATCCCAAACTTGTGTCTTATGTCTTGTTTATCCACGTGACTCCAAACTTATACTGAACCAAGAAGTATAAGTAGACCGCAACCTCTTGAAAGAATCCTCATTTATCCTATTAAATGAGACACTGAGCACTACAACGTAACTCCTTTAAGTGATAGCCAATGTGCGCATAGAGCATCATAAGAAAAATCACACATTGCTAGATTCTTCAAGTCTTCGTCAACACCATATAAAACGAACAAGTTATCTTTAAAGTGTAACACCCACTTTAAGATATGATAAGAACACGCACCTGTGAAACTCAACTACAACATCAAATAAGTGATAATCAATCGTCTTCGTAATCACATCTTCAATAAATCCAAAAACAGCCTTTTTCAATTTAATTGAATCTTTGTCCCATCCGAGAACCAAGCTGTGTGTTATTCGTTATCGCATAAAGCTAGCAGTACAAACTCATTTAATACTAGCAGTACAAACACACGAACCAAACAGTAGTATCTGCTTTTAAACCTAGCAGTACTAATACACGAAGCAGTAGCATTTAATAAAATCAGGCAGTAGCAATGAAGTATTGGCAGCATAAACACGTACTAACATCATCAATCTTGAACTTGTATGGACGAATAAGCACCATGAACAATACGTCCTCCATAGAATCGACTCCATAAACCTTGTATATCCTAGATATCACGAGCCACCAGGCTCTGATACCAATTGTGGAGATCTTTTAAGCCCATCTAGGATATGTTTTACAGATAATATAAATATGCACAGCAGAATAATAAAGAACACAATCAAAGTTATCACAAGGTTTTCTTTATTGAACGTTTCCCTATTACCCTAACTATAATTTGGGGCTACACCAACTAACTATGGTGTACTATTCGACTCTCATCAGTCGACTTGCTATCTAACTATCTAGACTCTCATTGGGAGAGCTCTAGTTTTCTATGGATGTATTTTTCTAAATGCCTGGACCTCCTTTTATAGGATAAGGAGTCCTAGGCTTACAAGGAAACTAATTAATATATTAATGAGAGAATCAATAAATTATTCAACATTATCTTCTCATTAATATTCATTCTTATCTTATTTTGACCAAATCTTTATTTTCTTTTACATCTTGTAGATCTTCATGATGACAATTTTGGTCCTTCTTGTTTCCATCTTGTTTCATTCTTTTATTCACTTTGTCTCATCAAATCAAGAATCCCAACAACAACCTCCACCTAGGAGAAAGAAGACTCTTTTGAGAGTCCATTTGGCAGGAACTGTATACCCATACCCAATAGTTTCAAACCATGGCCTAACTATGTCAATAGATGGTGGTGCAACATATTCACTAGAGTGACGAAGGTAATGTGCTCCGATGGCATTCCTAAACGTGTTTACCCCTACTTCTCCATAAATACCACCAGTGGGGATTGAGAAGGAAACCTTAGAGTTTTCAAGAGCTTTGGCTGAGTACCAAAACTCGACAAGGTATTCCTTTTACATGTTTGGAGATCTGGTAAATGGTTCTCTATGGCAACATTTAGATTTTTGGTGTTATAACATATAGTATCGAACTACAATATGGTACAGGAAAAAAAATAAAAATTGAGAGTTTTCACAATAAATGTGACAAGTTGAAAACTATAAGTCGTCGTTCACCACATTATAGCGGAAAGGAAAAAAAAAAATTTGATCTAATGACGATAAAAAAAAAAGCGCGAAAACTCTATTAGAATTATAGTCAGAAACATAGTACTCATACACACGTATTCTTCCATAAAATGAAAGAAGGGTTGTATGATTTGTTAAAGAAAGAACACAGAAAACACCACAGATTTGTTCGGATCAAATTGAGAATACTCAGTGGGATTAGCTCCAGGTAGCTGAGTACGTTTACCTATCTTCACTCACCAGAGACACACTCCTCTATCTAATTGCGAATGAGAGAGCACATAGATACCATTGCGTGATCTGACACTGTCCTAAGAACTGGCCCAACCACCTTAGAGTCTTGAGCGAGGCCAGAACGTTCTCTGCGCGAGTTCTCTGAGATACTTTGTGTGGTCGGTGAGAATTGGCAAGGCGTGGAGGGTCTCGAGTGGTTTTGGATTGTATTGCTACTAAACCGACTCTTCACAATGTTGCGAGTCGTCTAAACCTACGAGCTACGTTGTCTGATTGGCTGACAGTTGAGTAATGATGGACTGATGTCATCGAAAACACAATTACAAATTTGTCACAAAAAGGTTTACCAAACACGGTTCATCAAGTCCATGAATACTGCTAGTGCGTTCGTCAGCCCGAATGCAAGACCTGGTTTGAAACTCAAAGTGCCCATAACGTGTTCTAAATGCAGTCTTTGGTATATCCTCTTCTCGAACTCTTAACTGATTATATCCCGAACGAAGATCTATTTTGAGAAACGAACACGCACCTTGTAGCTGTTCAAACAAATCAATCAATTCTAGGAGGGGAAGCGTTTTTAATTGTCAGACCTTATGTTAAGTCTCTGTAGTCATACCAACCAAAAATTTCCTTAAAGCACCGTCTCTTTTTGACAAATAGCATCGGTGCTCCTCATGGTGAATGACTTGGTCGTATAAAACCTTTCTCTTGAAGATCTTTTAGTTGATTTGACAATTCTTGCATTTCAGAAGGTGCTAGGCGGTAGGGTGAGTTTACTACTGGCAACGCGCCTAGAATTAAGTCAATGCGAAATTCTATTTCACGCACTACCTGTCAGGTCATCCGGAAATACTTCAGGGAAGTCACGAACGGTACGAATATCATCAAGCCTTTCTCATCAGCCTTGATACTCGGAAAGTGAATTCGATCCTTTCCGGTCTTCACTCATGGATTTCAAGTATCTCACCATTCGGAAGGGGAATACGAACAATCTTCTCATAACAAACTATGACAGCTCGGTGATACGACAACCAATCCATTCCAACGATAACATCGAAACTACCTAATCGGGTTGGTAACAAATCTATTTTGAACACGTGGCTAAACAGGGCTAAGGTACAACCACGCAAAACGGTGTTGGTACTAACAATCTTCCCATCCGCTAACTCTACTTCGTAACTAGTGTTTAAAGCAGCCGGGGCAATATTAATGAAAGGAGTAAACTCAAAGGACACAAAACTTCTCTCAGCACCCGAATCAAATAAGACACTTGCATAGTGATCATTAAGTAAAAACGTACCCGTGACCACATTCGGATTCTGCTGTGGATTTTCAACCACCACATAAGCTCTCGCACGAGCTCCCTCGTTCTGCTGGTTCCTTTGTTTTGGACACGTGTGCCTGAGGTGTCCTTTCTCGCCACAGCCATAGCAAGTCACATTCCGCAAGTTGTTATCACCAGTTCCTGGAAGTCTGACTCTACAATCCACCTCTTGATGACCAAATTTTCTACACCTTTGACACTTTGAAGGGCATTGACCATGGTGGTGCAAGTTGCATCGGTTGCACTTTGGTAGGTTTCCAAGAAAAATAAAAAAAAAATGAAAAAAACAAAACCTTTCCCTCAGTTGGGGCTGCTGCATAGGCCCTAGCAGTCTCTTGCCTCCTATCCTGCTGGTGGTGTTGATTGTTGTTGTCGCGGTTGCGGTTACGGTTGTTGGGGTTATTTTTCTGGTGTTCTTCCCATTTCCTTTTGTTGGCTTTCATCACCTTCAGCCTTACCCTAACTGCTTGTTCAACAATTCATTGCCAAGTGATTTCATTCATGTAGTGTTGTAGGCCTTGCGGAAGTAATGTTTCCCTTAATTCCTTTCAGGAAACCCCTTAATGTACCTCTCAACCATTTTCTTTTCATTTGGCACCAAGTCGGGACACATCAAAACCAGCTCATGGAAACATTATTTGTAAACCTATATCATCCCCCTTCGAATCAAAGTCCAAAGTTCCTCCTAACCTTTGGAATTCAGTCACTGGCAGTATTCAGTAGTCATCATTGACTTGAACTCAGTCCAAGGAATACGGTTAGCATTGACGAGTCCTAGGGTGTGCACATTTCCATTCCACCATGTTAAAGCACGACCCTCAAAAGTACTAGCAGCAAACATAACCTTATCTTCCTCGGTACACTTGCATATTTCAAACACTTGCTCTATCTTCTCAATCCATCGCCTTAAACCAACAACACCCTCCGTTCCATTAAAAGGGTGAGGTTTTCCATTCATGAATGTCTTATGTGTACAACCTTGCACATTGACCGTTCCACCTGTATTTGTTGATCCAGACCCGCTGGCATTGCCTGGGTTAGCTCTAGTCTTTTCATATTCCTCTATAGCCTTAGCCACACGTTTTTCCACTAATCGCTTGACAGATTTCTTCTTCAACCTTCTAGGCGGCATGATTCTGTCAACAATACAAGTACAAAATTCAGTAAGAATCTGTAAGAGCATGTAAAGTCGAGATACAAAATAGCATTGGAGAAAATGAGATAGAAAGATGAAAAGAGGAAAATTACAAATTTATTTTCAACACAGTATGCAATTCCATATTGCTATAAGAAGAAAAGAAAATATATTTTAAAGATCCTATATTATACAAATGATTATAAAATTTAGATTTTATAATTTAAACGATGACGTTCTTATAAAATAAACATCATTAATCGAGACGGTCAATATTTATATATTTGGCTGACGTGAATAATTATGATATGTCAAAGATAAATGTATAGGATAGAAGTAAACTCCAAGTTATATATATATAATCATATAATACAATAGTATTAATCAAAGAATATAAATAAGAAACAGAAAGTCGCGCGCGCGGATATCGGACAAGTGATGAGGATTCTGTATTTTGAAAAATGACACAGAAAAAAAATTAAACCAAAAATTTTAAAATTTTGGTTATAGACTAGGTTTTGAAAAATGACACAGTTCCCTATAACCTTGGCGCTGATACCAATCTGTCACACCCCCAAAATCTGACGGCAGCGGAACGGTACACCAATGGGTGCAACACATAGCACAACAATCAGGTAATAGGAAACGACCTTAAAAGGGGCGTTTTAAAATAAAGTTCATTCGATGGCATCTTAAAGATCAAAGTTGCAAACATGTGGACTCCAAAAAGTTTACAACATGACATAAAAGTCCACAAGAGTAGTTCCAACACATAGTTCCAAAAGTAACAACAGGGTTAATAAAAATAGGTTTAATAATTTAGCATCGAATAAAGAAAACACAGAATCCATCTTCAGCATCTCCACGCGGCTCCCATCCAGAAAATCACACCTTTGCTTGAGATTTATAAACATTGCTAAAAAGTCCAACAAATTTAGTTGAGTGAATCCATAGGTTTGTATAGAAAAATGAATGAACCAAGATTAAATAAAAGGGTGACAATGAAACACATCATGTCGAAGTTATTATTAATGCTCTTAAGCTCTGACACCCAACACCTTAACAAGATTTTTGCCTCCAATAAAGAGTAGTGGTGATACTGCTATAAACCCCCAAGGATACCTCAAATGTTACATGCTCACATAGTATCTAAGAAACCATTAAGTCCGGAAAAGTATACTGTGATATGTCAGTACCCGATAGATCTAATCCACAACATTCAGCACTCACTAGCAATAGCAACTACGGTTCATTATCACATGGACCCAAGTAGCAGTAATGGGACTTAGGCATTATATCAACAATAATCAGGAAGCATACAATTGAAAGCATTTGCGTTCAAAAAAGATAAAAAGACATTAAAACTCCCCTCAATTTATGAGAAAACAAGTAAGTATTAAAAGAGGGCTATGAACTCACCTTTAAGCGATTCGGCAAAAATAACAAGATAAGAGCTGAAGTAATCGGATACCCTACGAGCAACCTAAAATAAAAGACGTGACTTAGAAAAATTTAACTGACAAATACTCACACCATTTGAATTGAAATTGAAAGGAGTTTGGATAAAACATTTTTTTGTTTTTTTTTAACGAAACAAGTATGGCATTGTGTCCTAACTTATATGGGTCCAAACCACTCAAAAACCCAAGCCCACATCTGAACTAATATCATTCCCAAGACGTTTTTCTAGTTTAAGTTTTAACCAAATTCACTTACAAGTGTTCACTTTAGATTTTACGTCGATCTAAACCTTTTATTTACAAAATTCTGAAATTTTACTCCTCTTTAAAAGCGTGTCATTTATAATCCGCAATAGATATAAACATGAGCTTTTGGATGATTGAGATATGGGTATTTTACTAAATCGGGTCATTTCGTGCAAACTAAATTTGAAACCTTCATAAGTCTAAAATTTTCTATACTAGCACCCAAATTAGTAAAACTTTAGCTTCTAGGTATTGAGCCAACTTAAAATTTGCCGCATATTTCATTCTCATTGGATTTACGGATTATGGAAATATGAGTACAAATGTAAAGGCGTAAAATTCAGGAAAATAGCCTATCAAACTTGTAAGTATAGAGGGGTAAATAGTATTTCACTTGGGTTTACTGGAAATTTTGGACAGTGGGGGCCGACATTTTGGAAAAATAGACTTTTAATGCCACCTGTACGCGAAAACCTCATGTTTATATCTATAGCGGATTTTAAATGACACGCTTTCAAAGAGGAGTAAAATTTCAGAATTTTGTAAATAAAAGGTTTAGATCGACGTAAAATCTAAAGTGAACACTTGTAAAGTAGAAAATGGGTTAAAACTAAACTAGAAACACGTTCTTGGGTATTGATATTATTCAAATTGTTATGGAGGGGGACTTGGTTTTTGAGTGGTTTGGACCCATATAAGTTAGGACACAATGCCATACTTGTTTCGTTAAAAAAAATGTTTTATCCAAACTCCTTTCAATTTCAAATCAAATGGTGTGAGTATTTGTCGGTTAATTTTTCTAAGTCGCGTCTTTTTTTTTTAGGTTGCACGTAGGGTATCCGATTACTTCAGCTCCTATCTTGTTATTTTTGTTGAATCGCTTAAAGGTGAGTTCATAGCCCTCTTTTAATACTTACTTGTTTTCTCAAAACTTCGAGGGGAAATTCAGCTACATTTTTAACTTTTAACGCAAATGCTTTTCAATTAGTATGCTATCCTGATTAATGCCTTATATTAAACCTAAGTCCTTTACCTGCTAACTTAAAGATCCCCCTGTTGATCATGAACCGTCCATTGCTATTGTAGGTGAGCGGGACAGAAAAATGTTGTGTGATAGATCCTATCGTGACTGACAATCCCCGTCAACAATCCGAACCTTTATGGTTTTTAGATAACCATGTGACGCATTTAACATTTGAGGTATCCTTGGGGTTATAGCAGTATACCCTACTTTTATTGGGGCAAAAATCTTGTTAAGGTGTCGGTGTCATGAGCTTAGAGCATTAATAATTACTTTGACATGAATGTGTTTCATTGTCACCATTTATTTAAATCTTGCGTTTCGTTCATTTTAACTATACAAACTATGGAATTCACTCAACAAATTGTAGACTTTTTTAGCATGTTTAAATCTCAGTCCAAAGGTGTAATTTCAGGATTGTTGAGCCGCGTGAGATGCTAAAGATGGATTCTGTGTTTTCTTTATTCGATGCTAAATTATTAAACTCATTTTAAATAACCCGTTGTTACTTTTGGAACTATTGTTTGGAACTGACTTTGGTAACTATTATGTCAAGAAGTGAAACTTTTGGGACCAAGATGCAAACTCAGAACTTTATGTGAAGCATCGAATGAACTTTATTTTAAAACGCCCCTTTTAAGGTCGTTTCCTATTACCTGATTGTTGTGCTATGACGTTGCACCCCAATTGTTACCGTTCCGCTGCCGTCAGATTTTGGGGGTGTGACATGTCATCCATACACGCAAAAACTGCTTGCATCTCAAGTCTGAGGATAAATAAACTTTCACCATTTGTGCAACTCCTCTTACCCAATCCATAAAGTGGTTAACACAAGGTAGGGCATCCAATATTCAACCACATTGAATAACATGTAAAGTTGGCAGAATCATCTTTACATAGTCAACAAAATATAACCAAACACTCATATTTATCTTATCTCAATAATATTCCCATATTGTTAACTGACAATGGACATAGTTTAGAATAAATAAATTTACTCAAGGATTTAAACATGCAAATATAGAACGCAGTAGTATAAATGAAAAACGATCATACCAAGTATGTCAGTTCATTAATTAATACAATTACTTACAGTTCCATTATTCAAATACCAAATAAGATCAAGCATATAATCCAAGTTGAAATACTAATTCTTTATTCACAACATCAGAATTGGTGATAATGTCATAGTAATCCATGAAAAAAAATCAACTAGTTGATGATCTTGTTAACTTGTGAATATTTATTTCAAAAATTCAATTAATCATGAAGTTCTTGAATAACACGATTGATTGTTATTTTGTGAAGTGTGCACTCACTTAAAGTACGATAATATGAGTCTAGTCAAATAATATTTCATTAGACGTATGACATACGCAAAATATCTTAATGGAGACAGTCATCTCAACAGTTTTCCAAACTATAAAGCATTCTTATTCTATTCATGTATTTATGCAACTATGCTTTTAAACCAAGCATGTGTAGTCAACAATGATATGCATACATTATTGAAAACCTTGATATCGACCTAGATTAGAGTATCATCAAAATTAAAACAAGCACTAGTGTATATAAACAACATTATGTTAAAATCCCGTAAACTCTGAATCCTTCTTTGATAATGTTTGGACATCATACAAATACAAGGTTTGTTGATTATAATGATCTTACTATGATTATCACAATGTATATTCATAGTATCTTCATTATTAAGTCTAGGAATATACCGAATCCTAACAACATCCATACATAATTTTATTTTCTAAAATCTTCAAATAATACCAATTTGGTCAAATCATCTTGCACTCATGCAAATGACACAACTAATCCCATATACAATATGATGTACATAATGAATCCTTTAGTGGGACTTAAGGCCTCCATTCATGTGTTCAATCTCACCAAGTGAGACAGATCATTTAAGTTTCACTCAATGATATTTCATATTGCATTTAGACTTAATTCACCACATATGTTTAAATACACAAGGTACTCTCTCACTAGCTAGTTAGAAGTACTCATGACTATCTTATTTAAAATTAGAAATTCAAATCCAACAAGTAATTGATTTTAACATTAAAACTAAGATTATGCTCATTAGAAGCGTGCTCTTAATACACACAATGATCATTGCCTTTTTGTATACTTATAATGATAATATAATAGATTACATAAAACCACGTTTGCTTACACATCGTCCCTCACAAGGAAATCATCTAAGTAAAGATTTTACTTGAATCCAATTGTCCATACTTCTTTAACAAGAAACAAATAAGGACTAGTAATCATCTTTAAATATTAAAAGTTCCGAAAAAGAAGTTCATAGACAATATCTTGAGTATGAGAAACACAATACCTTAGACGATGCAATAAATATGTGTACAATATTGTCCCTATGAGTCTTTTCTAAAAGGAAACTCATCTAAACTTGTCTAACAAATAGGTTAAAGATCAAGCATATCCCAAGAATATGATTATCTCCTTTTGGACAACATCTTTACTTTAATAGTTTTTAAGCCATCCATCAGATCTAATATCTAACAATACATCTCCTATGGTTATCAGTTTACTATGATCCTTTAACTCATAATCCTCAACATTTGATATAAAAACATATCATGAGGAATCCTTGCGGATCTATGAATATGAGTAATATCATTCTAAGGTTCAACATTTTCATGTTTAGTCTCAGTATGACATTTGCTAGTGCATTTAGATGGTTTATGTATCTTCTTCTTGAAGTAATTCAAGACTTATATTACTCTCACTCACTTTTTGCAAAGTGAGACTCCCACTGCTTTTTGTAAATTTAAGACTATTCTCAAATAACTCAGCATAACGAGCAACAGAAACTTTGTTCTCGTATGGGTTGTAGTAGTGGTATGTCATCATTTTCTTTAGGTATCTATCAAAATACACTTAACAGTGTGAAGGGAAAGTGATGTTTTTGTTGGGTAGCAGGGTGCTACAGTGCACACGATATGTGTGGGAGATGATGAATAGTATTTGGGCGGGAATTGGGTTATGGTTTGCAAATTGGCAACTTTGGCCCCTGAGTTTGTATGGTTATGTTGCATGGAAAGTCCTTCAAAGACTAATGCTGTTAGTCCTTAAGGATGGCTGGAGTAATGTGGGATAACATCAGTTAACTTGAGCTCGTTATCTTTCTTGGGCTTAAACAAGCAGATTTGCTTGTTGGGCTTGTTTAAGTTATAATGCTTAGTGGGCCGTTATAACTTATGTATTAGTCTTCAATAATGCTTAATGGGCTAACCCGACCCATTAGATGGGTGCGGGTGGGCCCATTTAACATTTCTTCGATATCGGCTTCGTTGTTGACTTTAACTTTGGTTGACTTTGACTTTTTCACGCTCTTTCTATTCTCGTGTTCGGTTTTGTTAATTTGGTTTCATTTTTTTGTCCTTTAGTGAATATCCTGTACCTGCACAGTAAATAACATAAAACAAGCATATATTTGGCATTTTATGTCTGTTTTTGATCATTTGGGGTCGTTTTATTAGGTAAAAAGTATGATCCTCCAATTAGCATTAAGCTAGGACAAAACATGTGATAATGACTTGTCTTATTCCAATTTGAATTCAAACTTGGTCTCCAAGGGTTATTAAGGTTGTTTGGACGCATGCATGCATGGGGAGGGGACCAAAAATGATTTTTTATATTATATGATGCTAGTGCTCTTTATTTGATTTAATTTCTAAGCCTTCTATGCATATACTCATTTTTAAACGAAATACGGTTTACGCAAGTAACGAAACGAATAACGGTATCTCCGAAAATTATGAAATTTTAAATATTGCCCTAAAACATAAAAATGTGGCTATTGCCAAAATACTACAACGTTTGGTGTCCCGGTTCACTCCCGGTGACGATTCTCAGATAATAACGGAACAACTTCCCGGTTAAACGCAAAAGCTAAACGAAACTTTAAAAATTAAACTACTAAACGGAAACGGCTAAATTATTGAACGGAAATTCTCGGGGTGTCACAAACAAGTTATCAAAGATAATACACGGTGATTCTTTACTAAATAAAGATGTTTCACACTTGGAAAGTAATTTATTATTTCAAGCCAAAACCATAAATAAAGTAGGATGCTTACGAGGAAACAGCTCATAACTCCCACTGAATTTGACAACATTGCAAGTTTGTTCAATATTCATAAAATGCGTTACTCCCACTAGATCTGACAACAGTGTGAGTGTTCCTTCACTAGTGAAAAGTAAGTAGCAATTTATGCATCTTTCTAATTTTTGAATGTCTACTTATTATTGCTAATGTACTTAGATATTCAAGGAAGTGTGTTCAAGTTCTAGCCATCTCAGCTACTTAATTAACTTAAAAAATTGGCATGCAATTCCTCCTTTATCTGCTCTTTACACCAAGGGTGTGTAGTGTCTCTTACTGGTTTAAGGAAACAACTATAGTCAAAGTTCTCTAGTTATTGCCTTTTCCAGTATTGTGGTGATATTTTCGCCTTCCTCATTCCTATTATAACTTTTTCACAAGTAAAAGGTATATGAAGTAGTCTTATTTTCCAAGGATAATATACCGACGGTTTATCTTTCAACAAGTAAAGTATTAAACCCTTGTTTACGATTATACGTTGCATTAATACATTAATGAAACCTGCAAAGTTTATATTAGTATTTATGGATAATTAATCCCTTTAACATTAACTACCCATTGTTTATACAAATAACAAGTAATTTTCCAAGGGTCTAAGATTTTTTTTTTTCCAACTTGACGTTTAATTACCATTAATGTAGTTGATTACTAGAAATGGTAAATAAAGGTAAGCGTGCGGGTGATAATTGCCAACTTGTGGCAATCTAGGGTTTTATGGGGCCCAAAGGCATCATTAATCCAGAATTATCATGTCATAGTGCATGTTTAACCTCATTTATGCCTGGGTCGAAGTTTTCATGGAACAACCTACTCGATATAAGTGCGTCTCCAATACAAAATCATTAATTATACAGTCTCAGGTCTGACCATACGATTGTTGTATTACCTTATTTTACAATTCACCTAAGACTGTCTTAGAGTAAAAAAACAAACTCAAGTGATTTTATACTTGGATGGCAAATGACTTAATTTTAGGGTATATATTTGATAAATCAAGTGTTACCAAAATTGTGTATAAGGAAAGAATGTATACAACTTATAAACACTTAGTAGATTTTTTAACATTTCATTTTCGTTTTTTTAAAACCTTCTCTAAATAGTAATCCATAATTTTATAAACCACATGTCTTTTATATTAATTTGGAGTTACCATGTTTACAAACTTTCTAAGTTATAAGTAAACTTACTACGGATATGGTTAATTTTTCCAAGGGAAATAATCAAACTCCTAAGAAACATTACGACCATACTTTAAATATTGTTATTAATATTTTATGTAAAATTGTTTATTCTTGCGTTGTTCCGTCACGGGTTCCCTTTCGAAAACCACTAAACCCATGCATTTTATAGAACGTTGCAAGAAATAACAAGTTTACATATATATCGCAACACGATATAGCAAAGTGTACATATCTATATATATACAATAAGCATAATGATCGAGTGCTTTAGTCCATATTAATTTCCAAAAATCATTTTTGCATATATATATATATATATATATAACGCCACATTTATAAATAAGCAAAACCAATTCAAACAATTAATCATACTAAAACATGTAGACATCTAATGCACATAAAACACAACCAATATACGCAATCAAACACCAAAATAAGACCCCCAACATGTTGTCGGAATCATCCTAGAACACATGGTACACATACATCGATTACTCGATTGCAAAGGTCACTATACTTGATGTAAACAAAAAAACTACAAAAGTTGATTGAGCATAATTTTTAACTTCGGACCACGATCAGGCAAAGAAAAAGTCTTCCCCGTTTTTTGCACTAAACATGAAAGTTTTAGCTAATGGAGTTGTGAATTCCCTGGAAAAAAAATTGCGTAACTCTTTACGGTTTGTCGGAAAATCGGTTTTTAGTGGACGAATGTCAAGCGATCAGCACTTAAAAACCATCAATCACTTATGCAAATTCAAGACGTATCAATGTTTTGATCATAAAATAAGCATACCATATTAACAAGAATGCATAATAGACGTATTAAGCTTATTAACCATGAATTATATGCATGTATAATCATGGTTTATCTATTTAAACAAGTAAATAAACATAAATAAGCAAAATCGCGCAAATTATAAACCAAGTTACATAATAAGCGTGTCGGATCAAGTAAAAACCCTAACCATATTTATTTTTCCAGATTTTACGTGACTTTTAGGAGTCTTTATTTCACAAAATAAAACCCTAATCGGGATCACACACAAAAAGCAAGAAATATAGTATAAATATGCGTTTTTACCGTTTTTATGCAATTATATAGCTATATGAACGGCTCGTGATGCCGCTGTTAGAATCAGTTATCTAATAACCTATTATTACACATAACAATATACGAGCTACGCAGCGGAAATAAACACATATAGCAAATATAATTAACATAAAAAACATAAACGGAAAGTCGTACCTTTTAGCAATTAAGCTAACGAAGAACCGGAGCTTCTTCTAAATACGCACGTGTATTAAACCGTGTGAATCTGAAACCTTCCAAGTTACTAAAGGAAGTAACCTCTACGTGTATCCACACTACACGTTAACCAGTATCACCCTGATGCTAGTACCTCTAACGATAACCGAATACTAGAAGATCGAACTTCAAAATCCTTTCGGTGGGGTTTCCTTGGGACGATTAGAGAGAAGGATTGATCTAAATGGTCACAAATGATCTCCTTATATAGGGGTGGAATTAGGGCATCTAATTATGGCAACTTAGGCCTAATTAAACAAAAGCCAAACCCCTCATTTTTCTTCTCTTTTGGTCGTCTACTAACACAAGCCTAAACACCTTGGGTTAACTTTTGACTTTGTATAATAATAAGTCCGTTACATATTAATCAAAGGGACATAAAGTTAATATTATTCGTAAACGAACTAATTATAACGGCCCGTTAAGTATTCTATCGTTAGATATATTAATAAATAAATAATATACCCTTATATAAGATCATATAAATATATTGATATCTATGTGTAACGTGTCCTGACCCCCGTAGGCTCACATATTCCTAGCCGTATAAATATTCATATGACATGAGCACATTCCAACATCACTTGTATTATCTGTAAAAGAAGTCTTATACCTTTGTGGTCAGGCTTAGATCGTGTGTTGATCTAGTAAGGTTTGATACTTTCAATGGGGAAGTTCTTTGTGGTCTTTGTGGTTAAGTCGAATCAAAAGTCATTGATGGTGGTTTTTTAGTACGGAATACCGTTAGGAGTAGCTTTTCTTAGTGAGCTCTGATCTTTGTGCATATCGGTAGAGCAACGTTTGTAATTATTTATAGTCCGCCGAAAGGATTGTACTAGAGTAATAGTATAGGTGTCGTGGATTCGCAACTGAACGTACATATAATATAAACCATCCATCTCGAACCAGTATATATCATGGATGTCAATCACTCTATTTCTATGGTTGTGTGTGTTTAGTTTAAGTACACCATTTGGTCTCTTTGTGACTTGAAGTTTTATAAGCTTTGGAAAAGTCAAAAAGACCGTATACCTCCCCCCTTTACGGTTCTAAAAACCCTAAAAATAACAATCGACTAGTTCTAAGATAATCTTTGCCTGTAACAACGCTCGTTATGAGTGGTCAATCACAAGGTGATAACACACTTAATGACAAGGAAGTGTGCAAACTAGTTAACCAAGGAAGGTACTAGATCAAATGGTTTTTAAGATTCATAATTGAGGTTTGATGTAATTCGCCAAAGTTGAGAGAGAACTCCTACTACTTATGCGGCATATTCCCCTAAGAAAATCACATAAAAAAAGATATCATCATAAGTTTACAACAATGTTGACAAAACATCGAAGCATCAATAAAAAAAACAAAAGCTAAATAGGCAATGAGACTAAAACATACATGAACACAACACATATAATGCACCAACAAACTAAAAGCCGCAACAAATAAAACCTCAAACATTTGAACCAAATCAAGAAACTTAAAAAGTTGTAACAAACAAGCCATCAAACACTTGAAATAAATTACATAATTACAACTCCCAAACCACATACTCAGTTTCACTTTCTCTGTTCCCTAATCACAAACCAAATATCAACATTCGAAGACATTACACAATCACTACGTCCAAACAACACACGCTGGAAAAGGTCTTTAAAAAAAGGTGTTTATACATACCTAAAGCTAAAAGTACCCCAAAGAAAGCCGTCAATGGCAAGATGGAAATTGCATGGCAAGATGGAAAACCTACCACCAAACCTTCTATTTGCAATATATAGTGCTATGTTAATCATATGGATAATGGAAGACATGTGTTAAACATGCAAATAATCCTAATCACATTGACAACGGAAAACATGTGTCATGAATGCAAGTAACCCCCCAAAATTAAGTGGCAGCTTAGTGGAGAAGCCACTAACCCAAAGTTTTTTTTGATCCTCTTAAAGGACAACAACAACGACTCTCATGGTGAATACTATCGGCACGAACCGCGCTCCACCACATACCCAAGGCCTTCCCATTCCCTGGAGCCGATTCCCCAACCCGATCGGCTTTGCAATATATGGTACGGGCATACAATTCCAATTTGGGAACAAATGCAATATAATATAATACCGATAAAGCAAAAAAGACAAAAAGACCGCTCATGTTAGATCTACGTTAGCAGATAACGGGAATATCAGTGTCATTAGTTTCTATGAATGTATATTGTCTAACGTTTGCTAACAGTATCACAACTTATCTAACATGAATGAAAACTATAAAACTTGACATACCACAAAGATTTAGTTTACAGATTACTATTATTTAAATTAAATTTTAACTTTAATATCAAATACATCTTTTTCCAAAACTCATAGAGTATGTTTTAGGGAAAATGATTAGGATGACTACTTCACATGACTAATTATATGTCTACTCCATTTATTGTTGGACATGTGGGTTACACTATTTCTTTGTTTTAACATTCACCATTGATCATGTCAGGTGTATCAAGATCTACATTAGATACAACATTAGGCATACCAATTAGGTTTTGCCAATCACTACTCACGTTTAGATGAAATAAAGAAACACACCCATCCCATTGAAAATTGGTTCATTTTGAGAAAAAATAGCCAATTTAAGTTACTTTTAGTTATGATATCACTTTTCGAGTAGAGACTGTTGTTGAGCACTTACTTTTTGAGTGTCCTTCGACAAAACCAGTATGGTTTGGATCAAACAATGGGATTCGGGTTGAGCTTTATTCGGGTTATATCACTTCTCGTACTTCTCATGTTTTACAAATCACTAATTCAAAGTTGGAATCCAAGTTCATTTATAGACTTTCTTTTTATAGATTATTACTTGGTGTATATACAACTTCCATGATAAGAAAATAACTCTTATTATGACCATTTTATTTATTATGATCATTTTGAAGCCGAAACGGGCACCTGACCGATATAAATAACTTCCATGAAAAGAAAAGAAAAAAAGCTTTACTTTTTTGTTTGGCCCGCGTATTATTGAATAAAACAAGCAAGATTACCCGCGCATTGCTGCGCGTTATATTTTTACCGTGGCGTTGTTGAGAGGTATTGAATTTTTTTTATTTTTTTTTTTTTCCGGGTTTATTTTTTACGGTCTCCATGTTAATAGTTTTGTTTTTCTCTTTTATTAAATGACAAGTCCGCGGGGCGTTTTTTTTTTTTTGGTTTGTTGGCCCACAGACCGATAGAAAGTCGTAAATAGTTAAAAATGAGAGTACGTCCCGTAAATTCTTTTTTGGCCAAAGAAGGGGAGGGGGATTATAAAGTTTTTTTTTTTTGCCGATGAACAGTAACCGAGCCCGGTGGGCTGGGTACTGTAGCGTACTATAGCACTGTTCATTTTAGTGTAGCACGAAGTCAAAAACGACGTCGTATGACTTGTGAAATGTGTATTACCGTAATTATTCTCTCCCACCGCACCTTTCTCTGCTCTAAGGTCATACAAAGTCAGCCAAAAAGAAAGCAATTTGACCATTTTAAAATGTAATCTAAAAACAAAAACTATGTCGCCATGTTACTGTTTTGCCGGACAATAGACCTTGAAAAAAGTGATCAGAACATTATGTTCAATTACCGGAAAAATAGCTTCTATCGTACAGTAGGTGTTGGCATAAGGAGTTTTTTTACCAACTAATTGCTTTTAGAAAAATTATTTACCAATGCAGGCATGATCAAAATATTAACAATTATATGGTGTTTTTTTTCACATCACAAAATAAATACCTTGGAACATGCTTTTATTCTTCTTCGGCAGTTTTACATTATCAATCCAAGACCTCCATTCTCCGTAGAATTTTGTTTGGTATGAATTACCGTTTCATTGAAGGTTGTTTTTTTTAATACATTATTAGTAGTTTCATAGAAATTGTTTTTTATAATCGCATTTCACATGAAAAAATTAGTGCATTAGCTCAAAATGCAGTAAATACATGAACCTGTTTTATCCGACCAGATTTTCATCACATACAAGTAGGGGTGGGCAAACCGGACGGCGGGCTGGATCGAGGACCGGACCGAACTGGACGGAACCTATTTCGGTCCGGTCCTCGGTCTGGTCGGTTCGGTCTTACGAAAAACCCAGCAATTATACCTTGTTGGACCGGACCGGACCATTTCGTCCGGTCTTCGATCCGGTGTTTTAGCCAAAGTCGGTTTCGGTCCGGTTCCGTTTCGGTCGGTCTGGTCCGATTTTCGAACCGAAAGCACCCCTACATACAAGCGTCGAAAATGAGTCAATATGTAAATGGGGTGACTTTGTACAATCAAATGAGGCTTTTAATATATTTCATTGCTCATAAAATTTAAAATACGAATTATATCCAAATGAGAAAAGAAATAGGAAAAAACACCATATAATAGTTAATATTTTTGAACATGCCGTACATTGGTAAATAATTTTTCTAAAAGCAATTAGTTGGTAAAAAAACTCCTTATGCCAACACCTACTGTACGATAGAAGCTATTTTTCCGGTAATTGAACATAATGTTCTGATCACTTTTTTCAAGGTCTATTGTCCGGCAAAACAGTAACATGGCGACATAGTTTTTGTTTTTAGATTACATTTTAAAATGGTCAAATTGCTTTCTTTTTGGCTGACTTTGTAGGACCTTAGAGCAGAGAAAGGTGCGGTGGGAGAGAATAATTACGGTAATACACATTTCACAAGTCATACGACGTCGTTTTTGACTTCGTGCTACACTAAAATGAACAGTGCTATAGTACGCTACAGTACCCAGCCCACCGGGCTCGGTTACTGTTCATCGGCAAAAAAAAAAAACTTTATAATCCCCCTCCCCTTCTTTGGCCAAAAAAGAATTTACGGGACGTACTCTCATTTTTAACTATTTACGACTTTCTATCGGTCTGGGCCAAAAAAAAAAAACGCGCGATTGTCATTTAATATAAGAACAAAAACAAACTATTAAACATGAGACCGAAAAAATAAACCCGAAAAAAATAAAAAAATTAATACCCCACAACAACGCACGAAAAATTAACGCCCGCAGCAATGCGCGGGTAATCTTGCTTGTTTTATTCAATAATACGCGGGCCAAACAAAAAAGTAAAGCTTTTTTTCTTTTCTTTTCATGGAAGTTATTTATATCGGTCAGGTGCCCGTTTCGGCTTCAAAATGATCATAATAAATAAAATGGTCATAATAGAAGTTATTTTCTTATCATGGAAGTTGTATATACACCAAGTAATAATCTATAAAAAGAAAGTCTATAAATGAACTTGGATTCCAACTTTGAATTAGTGATTTGTAAAACATGAGAAGTACGAGAAGTGATATAACCCGAATAAGCCTCAACCCGAATCCCATTGTTTGATCCAAACCATACTGGTTTTGTCGAAGGACACTCAAAAAGTAAGTGCTCAACAACAGTCTCTACTCGAAAAGTGATATCATAACTAAAAGTAACTTAAATTGGTTATTTTTTCTCAAGATGAACCAATTTTCAATGGATGGTGTTGTTTCTTTTATTCATCTAAAACGTGAGTAGTGATTGGCAAACCTAATTGGTATGCCTAATGTTGTATCTAATGTAGATCTTGATACACCTGACATGATCAATGGTGAATGTTAAAACAAAGAAATAGTGTAACCCACATGTCCAACAATAAATGGAGTAGACATATAATTAGTCATGTGAAGTAGTCATCCTAATCATTTTCCCTAAAACATACTCTATGAGTTTTGGAAAAAGATGTATTTGATATTAAAGTTAATATTTAATTTAAATAATAGTAATCTGTAAACTAAATCTTTGTGGTATGTCAAGTTTTATAGTTTTCATTCATGTTAGATAAGTTGTGATACTGTTAGCAAACGTTAGACAATATACATTCATAGAAACTAATGACACTGATATTCCCGTTATCTGCTAACGTAGATCTAACATGAGCGGTCTTTTTGTCTTTTTTGCTTTATCGGTATTATATTATATTACATTTGTCCAAATTGGGAATGTAAGCCGTACCTATTGCAAAGCCGTCGGGTTGGGGATCGGCTCCAGGGAGTGGGACGGCTTGGGTATGTTGTGGAGCGCGGTTCGAGCCGATAGTATTCACATGCCGAGCCGATGCTAGTTGTCCTTTAAGAGGATCAAAAAAAACTTTGGGTTAGTGGCTTCTCCACTAAGCTGCCACTTAATTTTGGGGGGTTACTTGCATTCATGACACATGTTTTCCGTTGTCAATGTGATTAGGATTATTTGCATGTTTAACACATGTCTTCCATTATCCATATGATTAACATAGCACTATATATTGCAAATAGAAGGTTTGGTGGTAGGTTTTCCATCTTGCCATGCAATTTCCATCTTGCCATTGACGGCTTTCTTTGGGGTACTTTTAGCTTCTAGGTATGTATAAACACCTTTTTTTAATGACTTTTCAACGTCGGTGTTGTTTGGAAGTAGTGATTGTGTAATGTACTTCGAATGTTTGATATTTGGTTTGTGATTAGGGAACAGAGAAAGTGAAACTGAGTATGTGGTTTGGGAGTTGTAATTATGTAATTTATTTCAAGTGTTTGATGGCTTGTTTGTTACAACTTTTTAAGTTTCTTGATTTGGTTCAAATGTTTGAGGTTTTATTTGTTGCGGCTTTTAGTTTGTTGGTGCATTATATGTGTTGTGTTCATGTATGTTTTAGTCTCATTGCCTATTAGGCTTTTGTTTCTTTCTTTGATGCTTCGATGTTTTGCAACATTGTGTAAACTTATGATGATAGCTTATTATATGTGATTACTTAGGGGAATATGCCGCATAAGTAGTAGGAGTTCTCTCTCAACCTTGGCGAATTACATCAAACCTCAATTATGAATCTTAAACTCATTTGATCTAGTACCTTCCTTGGTTAACTAGTTTGCACACTTCCTTGTCATTAAGTGTGTTATCACCTTGTGATTGACCACTCATAACGAGCGTTGTTACAGGCAAAGATTATCTTAGAACCAGTCGATTGTTATTTTTAGGGTTTTTAGAACCGTAAAGGGGGGAGGTATACGGTCTTTTCGACTTTTCCAAAGCTTATAAAACTTCAAGTCACAAAGAGACCAAATGGTGTACTAACTAAAACAACACAACCAAGAAATAGAGAGATAGACACCATGATATATACTGGTTCGAGATGGATGGTTTATATTATATGTACGTTCAGTTGCGAATCCACGACACCTATACTATTACTCTAGTACAATCCTTTCGGCGGACTATAAATAATTACAAACGTTGCTCCACCGATATGCACAAAGATCAGAGCTCACTAAGAAGAGCTACTCCTAACGGTATTCCGTACTCAAAAACCACCCTCAATGACTTTTGATTCGACTTAACCACAAAGACCACAAAGAACTTCCCCATTGAAAGTATCAAACCTTACTAGATCAACACACGATCTAAGCCTGACCACAAAGGTATAAGACTTCTTTTACAGATAATACAAGTGATGTTGGAATGTGCTCATGTCATATGAATATTTATACGGCTAGGAATATGTGAGCCTACGGGGGTCAGACACGTATACACATAGATATCATTCTATTAATATGTATAATAATATAAGTGTATATTTATTATATTTATTAATAATCTAACGATAGAATACTTAACGGCCGTTAATTAGTTCGTTTACGAATAATTAACTTTAAGTCCCTTGATTAATATGTAACGTACATAATAATTATACAAAGTCAAAAGTCAACCCAATGGGTGTTTAGGCTTGTGTAGTAGACGACCAAAAGAGAAGAAAAATGAGGGGTTTGGCTTTTGTTTAATTAGGCCTAAGTTGCCATAATTAGATGCCCTAATTCCACCCCTATATAAGGAGATCATTTGTGACCATTTAGATCAATCCTTCTCTCTAATCGTCCCAAGGAAACCCCACCGAAAGGATTTTGAAGTTCGATCTTCTAGTATTCGGTTATCGTTAGAGGTACTAGCATCAGGGTGATACTGGTTAACGTGTAGTGTGGATACACGTAGAGGTTACTTCCTTTAGTAACTTGGAAGGTTTCAGATTCACACGGTTTAATACACGTGCGTATTTAGAAGAAGCTCCGGTTCTTCGTTAGCTTAATTGCTAAAAGGTACGACTTTCCGTTTATGTTTTTTATGTTAATTATATTTGCTATATGTGTTTATTTCCGCTGCGTAGCTCGTATATTGTTATGTGTAATAATAGGTTATTAGATAACTGATTCTAACAGTGGCATCACGAGCCGTTCATATAGCTATATAATTAAATAAAAAACTAGTAAAAAGCACTATTTTATTACTATATTCTTGCTTTTTGTGTGTGATCCCGTATGGGTTTCTATTTTGTGAAATTAGACTCCTAAAGTCACGTAAATTCTGGAAAAAATAAATACTGGGTTGTGGTTTTTACTTTGATACGACACGCATATTATGTAACTTGTTTATAATTTGCGCGATTTTGCATATTTATGTTTAGTTATTGTTTAAATAGTAAAACAGCATTAATTGGTATGTGTTTAGTTTACACATACCTTTTTACTCTTTAAACAACGAGCTAAATAACCCAAAAAACAGCTTAAAATGCAAAAAAATATGCTGGTTTTGCTAATAGTGTGTGCACGGAATCGGAGATCTAAGAACTAGGACGAAAAACGAAGCCAAAAGCAAAAAGGACCATGGAATGGAAAAGTTTGGTAAGACAAGTCAAGACAAAGCAAAGTATGGAAAAAAGTCAACCAAAGTCACACTGAAAGCATAAATGAAGAAACAATAAGTTAGGGGCCAAAATTGCATGTCACTAACTTATTAATGATGAAATGAAGAAAAATTACTTTGTAAGGGACTCATACTGCCAATACACCAAAGATATACTACAAGGGTCAATTCTGCCAACAGTTAATACTTGTACTCCACAAGGACTAACTTTGCAAACGACTTTATAACCATGAGGGACTATCTTTGCCATTTCCTAAATCTATCATAAATCATAAGGCGAATGTGCAAGACATACTTAAAACTTGTGGGACCATTGTGACAAACCCAACAAAACCCAAACCTTGGTTTTGAAAAAATACTGTAATTCCCCTACATTTCTCTCAGTTCCAAACCGCACATCCTGTCATTTCATACTTCGTTGACTCCCACATACCTCCAAACCCTTTCACCTAACATAACAACATTAAACGATGATACCACCCACCAATGGTCTATGTCTACGGTGCAATCCATAAACCCTCAAATTCGACTAATTGGTTGAGATCCTTTGAGTGTGGCAAAAGAGAAAAATTAAGGGCTAGGATTGGCTTGTACACACTCAACAAACATACATGGGCATTTGTCTCTACAAAGAAACACAAAGAGATGAAGACAAGAGGAGAAGACCAAAACCCTAGCTCGTATATATAAATCTTTTGTAAGCCATTGAGGCGGTAGGGGCAAAGTGTGTAATTTTAGAATTCAGTTTTAGCTTTTAGTAGTGTAACTCAGTTAAACTTTTATGTACTTGTAATTTTTTTAATGAAAATTCAGATTTAAGTTTCAAATTGTGTTCCAAATTTTTGTTTCTTTTAAGCTCACTTTTAAGCTCTTATATAAGCAATCATTAATCTGTTTTAAACTTTGACACAAGGAATTAAGGAAAACCAAAAACCAAAAAGAAAAGAGTGCTTATTGCTAAGCTTTTGGATGAATGGGCAGACATGGATGGCTCATTGGTTTCTTAGTTTAGCTTATTTATAAGCTAAGGGTAGGTTAGAGCTTAATTAGGTTTCATTCACTCCTGTTTTGAGCAAGGGGTTCAGGTATGCTCTCTTCTTAATTTCTTAGCTTATGATTACTGTAGCAACAGCTTATTAGAGCTTATTTTTAGATTAATCTTGCTTTTCTTACTCATTTATGTCTTATTTATGTTTGTTAATGATTTTATGCCATTGTTTTAAGTCTTAAGTATAAACTGCCTAGATAGCTTATTTCTGCCTTTTGCTTATTAGTTTATTAAAGTGCTTATTTGCTTTTTCTTTTTACCTTTTAGTGCTTATTATTGCATATTAAATAGTTGTCTTTAAAATTTAGTGCTTAATTTAGTCTTTACAAGTGTTAAAATCCGTTTTTAAAAATATAAAGGGGTGTTTGGGTTAAGCCCAAAATGGGTCAAAATGGCATGGTAATGGGTTGGGGCCATTTGGCCAACTTTGGTTAAGCATTACTAAGCTTATGAGAAGCTATTTTTCCAAAAAGATTAAGTTTAAAGAGAGTTTTCAAGTTTACCTTTTTGTTCTCTTAAAACTGTTGGAAATTCACTACGTTCAAATAGCTTATTGGGTTAAGCCATAGTAAACCAGAATTAGAGTTCACTTTGGTGTCATTGTGTGTGCAAGAACCAACTAGTAGAAGCCTTAGGAGTCCTTAGTTTTTGTTAACAATTCTGTCAACTAGTTTCAAGAATTTTTCATAAGTAAAAATAGTCAAGTTTTCATTCCCAATTCTCAGATAGCAAAAATGTTTTTCAGTCCTTGAATCTTTGTGCACAAGTTCATTTTAAGCTACTTTTAATCTGTTTCTCATTACTTTTTTGTTTGGAGCTTATTAAAGTGCTTATTTCTAAGATCACTTTTTATTAAAAGTCCTTTGTTAAAACTGCCCTGGTGCTAAACCACCAATTTCAAAACAGTTTTTCTAGCTTATTTGTTAACTTTAGCCTGAGCTTTTGGCTTTTATAAAAAGCCAATAAGCTCATTTATAAGCTCCATTAGTTTCAAACCTTAGGAGGACCTCTAGGTAGTTTAAAATTAAGCTTAAATTAGGGGCTTGACTGTTTTACTTAGTGTAGTGTAGGAAATAGCTTAATTTCACTTTTCCAGCTTATTAGGTGCTTATTAGTTATTGATTTTAGTCCTTACTTGCTTATTTAGTTTCCATTGTTACCTGTGTTTGCTTATTAGTCCTTTCCTTTTGCTTATTCTTGCTTAAAACTCAAAAAGAAAGTAAGCATTTTAAGCCATGACCACTTAAGCATTCTGCCATCTTTAGAGCCCTTTTCCAGCTTATTTTTAGCTTTTCACAAATAGTTGTAGTTATGAAAATTGTTTATCTTCATTAGCTTAATTAGCTTGGATAAAAAAATTGAGTTAAAAAAGTTACTGTAGCATATAAAAAACGTGAGAGTGGGACTCGAACCCCTCCCCTCATGCTCACAACACAACACACTTACCACTCGGCTCCGGTAGGGCTATCCGTTAGCCTCTACATCCTTAATAGTTTTATGCTCTTTTAGGCCATTTAGCTTATAAGCCCGAATTGGCTTATTCTGAGCTTATTTATAAGCTCAATTTCGGGTTTCTTATTTTTCTTAGGATAGTTTTAGGGTCTAGTATTTTAGGTAATTTTCTCAGAATTTTTAAAATTAGTTTAGTATTTTTTATAATTTAATTTCTTTAAAAGTTTTAAAAATTCATAAAAAATACAAAAATTATCAAAAAAATATTTTTCTTTTTTAGGAAATTTTCTTTAGTCATATTTTACGTAGGAAAAATAGAAAAACTTTCGTAGGGTTAATTTTGCAAACTTTTGATTTTTAAAGAACGGGTCTCGTTCCCGTTCTTGTCTTGACTCGTTTTTGGGTCAAACGACCTCCGTTTTCAGTCTAGTTTTTTTAAACTTCGTTATTTGTCATTTAGAATCTATTTTAGCTTTTAAATTTGTTTTAGGGTTTAATTTGCAAAATTTAGGTTTTTGACCCTCGTTTTTCGTGCCCGTTTTAGGATTTAAGTTATTTAGCTTTCATTTTTAGGTTTTTCTCAATCGTTTTTGCTTGTTATTGATTAATTTAGCTTTCTACACTCCCAAATCATTACTCTCATTCAAACTCCAATTTTCCGACTGTATCGATTCTCCAGCACAGCCTCGTTGGGGATAAACGACCCGGGGATATTCTATACTACTTCTCGGTTTCATTGATTGTTTTTAGATTATACTTATTATATATATTTTATTATATATTATATATATAAGAGGTGTTAGTTTAGCACCAATCAAATGTAAAGGAAGACTGATTGAGTTCTCTGTTTGGACTTACAAGAGACTCTGTGCTTCTTTTCCTTTTGACAAGCAACACAGGTTTGATCATTTTTAAAAAGTTTAGAAGGTAAACCTCTTATAAGATTTCCCTTAACTAATTTATTCATGGTTTTAAAATTAAAGTGACCTAGTCTTCTATGCCAAAGTTTAGATTCATCAGATGTGGCTTTTGCAAAGAGGCAAGTTAAACCTCTTTTAGGAACTATGTTCTTTAAATCAACACTATACATATTGTTCTTTCTAGGAACTCCAAGTAAAATTCGACTTTCATCAATTACCTTAAAGTTTGGAGACAAAACAATACATTCAGTATCATTAAAAAGAACACTATTCTTTTTATCACACATTTGTGAGACACTAAAGAGATTAAACTTTAACCCTCTCATAAAATACAAATTTTCAAAAGCTAGACTACCAATTTTAATGGTACCTTTTCTTGTGATTTTCCCTCCTTTGGGGTTCCCTCTAAAAGTAACATATCCTCTATCTATTCTGTTCATAGTAGTAGATAGACATGTTCCTTGGTATATGCTTGAGCATCAATATAATTACTCCTTTATCTTGTAAATCTATTTGTGGATTACCCTGCACATTAGATAAGAAATTCAGTTTCTTTTAGGGACCCAAGCCATTACTAACTTGGATCTGCCTTGTGCATCAACATAATCAAACTTCTTTAGGGTGATTGATGCACTGTTGTGTTTAGAAACATGGTCTAAAACTTTAGTCTTTGGTTTTCAAACCCAACAAGCTGAGGCCTTAACAACATTAATATTATTCCCCTTAATAGCATTATCTACTGCTTTTGGCCTAGCAGCATTAACTACTGCTTTTGGCCTTATACAGTCTAAACTATTTTATCCTTAACAGTATTAACCTAGATTATATTACTAATTTTTAATGCTGTATTCTTGTGATGGCCTTTTAACCAGGGTTTTGGGGGGGATGTACTATTTTAGAAGATGTGACATTGGTCGCTGCATTTAGTGTTTTTTTAAGTAAGTAGTATTTAACTTTGATAGGAGTATTAACAGAATACTAAACAGACCTCATTAGTACGGCTCTTGGAACCATGTTCTTTTTAGACATGGGGTGTCTTTTTAGAAAAAATTTTGATGATTTCACCCTTTGGAGCATTGTTCAAACAGGTTTTACCTCCTTTGATTTGAAACTGTTTTGATGGTACTGACAATCAACCTGCAAATGATCAAACTTCCACACAATAAGGGCCTTAATTAAAACATCTTAAAATTGCTTCTTTGTCTTTGAGACATCATATTGTCCATTTTCTTGATTGCTCTCTGGACATGTGAGTGTTTTGCCTAAGTTTCTCAACTTGTAAAACAGTTTTCCTAGCAGTTTTCTCTTGTTGCTTAGGTTTGACAAACTTTATCTTAGCAATACTAGGCGTGAACTGTTTTCTTTTCAATTTTAGGTTGAGACACATCTTCTTCCTCATCATCTGACACCCAGTCCTCAATAATTGGAGCACCATTATTCTTCCTAACTGCTTTAGGCTTTGCTTCATAGCATAGCTTCTCTGTTCTCAATACAGGCTTGATAACTTACTTGCTCCATTTGTAAACTCTTCTAAGCCAGTAAATGACAAGTCAAGTTTTGGAGGCATGAAATTTCCTGTTGGGGGAGGTGGAACTGCATTATAGCCTAAGCCTTTCTTGCAATTATCTACAATCTGACTCTCTATGATCTTGTTTAAGTTTTTAGATGCATTTTCAAATTTGTCTACATTAAACTGAATGCTATCTTTTTCCTTTTGAACTATTTCTATCTTCTTCCTAAGCTCCCCAATAGTCTAATCTATTTCGCTACTCGCTTACCCATTTTAAGCCATTAATCTTTTCTACATAAATAGACTCATTCTTTTTATAAAATTCAAGTCTTTCTTATACAGACTGTAAACCTGTCTTATAAGCTACAACCATTAACTCAGATTTCTCAAACCTTTTCAATAGTTGTTCATATTGAGATTTAAACACTTCAATAGTTTCAAGACAAGATTTTGAGTAAGTAGAATCATTAGATACCTCAAAATCAAAACATGATGTGAGGTAGGCTGAGTGCATAATTTGGTCCTTACTCTGCATGATCACTCCAGTCATAACCACCAAGACCATCACATGAGATCAAAGCATTAGAAGTAGTTGTCTCTACTGGCACACTTTTTCTTGAGCTTTCCATGTTCCTGTTGTCTTGGTTTCTTGGAACTCTGCACTCTCTAGCAAAATGTCCCCTTTTGTGGCAGTTATAGCACTCTACCTTGGACTTATCAAACCCAATGGTCTCATTACCATTAATAGTCACCTTCCTTCTAGTGTTCTTCATGAACATTCTTGCCCTCATAGTCAACATGGCCATCTGCCATCTCAAATCCATCTCTTCCAAGTCATCTAGATGGAGTTGTTGTAAGTCCTCATTTGCAAGTTGAGGACTACTTGGTTGACTAGCAAAGTTTGTAACATCACAACATCTTAATGTTATCAAATATCTTTAGATTAGCAGCATTAGCTTGAGTGCTGGTAGCAGAAACCCCATGAGCAATATTAACTGCTTCATTAGTGCTACCAGAGTTGTTAGAGGACACAAAATCCATGTTTTGTGTGCTTGTACTTGAGCTTGATGTCCCTTTGACTTCTAGTTCATACATTTTGAGATTGTTGTAGAGATTATCCATGCTCATTGTCTCTAATTCAGGCTTGTTCCTCCACACAACAGCATGTGTGTTCCATTATGATGACAAACTTCTCAACAGCTTATGGTTCACATCTTCTTGTGAAAGTGTTTCACATAAAATCTCCAGCTGACTCACAAGTATCTAAAGCCTATCAAAAGTTGGATCAAGGGTTTTTGAGCTATGAGCAGCTGACTCACAAGCAGCATTCCCACCAAACCTCTTTTCAATAGCTTCCAGCAGCAACTTAGCATCCTTAATGGAGTTGAACTTTAACTGATGTTCATTAGGTATTCCCATCATCAAGGTGCTTCTGGCCTTCACTTCTAACCTCTTCTGAGCCTTTTCTTCAGCAGTTGTAGGAGGTATTACTTTCTTAACACCTTCCACAACTGTTGTTTTTGGTGTGGTGTTCCATTCTCTATGACTTCCCATAGAGCATAGTCAATCATCTGGATATACTGTTCTATTCTTATCCTCCATAACTCAAACTCACCAGGTTTAAGCATTGGAACATTGGATGCAGCCACCATGTGTGTAGAGTCTTGATCTATATCTTCTAGTAAAGAGATCTTGTGTGTTCAAACAGGTTTTTCTTATTCAAAGCTTCTTAACAAGCTCTGATACCACTTGTTGTCCCAGGATGTAGGATACCTCTTGTTGGATCCCACTTTAATAGATCAAATTCCTTAAGCTTGTTTAAGGTTTAGTTAAATTAGATAAATCTAACACAACAATAGTAGAAACTTTATGTGGATGTATTAAAGATTATGCGGAATCTAATCTTTAATATTAGAAGAATTCATAATGAAACAGTAACACAGGAAATACAATTTCAACATTAAGCACCAAATTATTATACCAATTTAATTCGAATACTCTCCTAGTATTAGGGTTACAAAACCTTAAAGCTATAACAGAATCAAAAACAAAAGATGATATCAAACTCTATGCCCTAGGACCTCCTTTTATACACCAAGGAGTCCTAGTCGATTTACAATATATTCCTAAGATATAGAATATTCTCGTATGATTATCTATTAAATAGAATAATACTTATCACGTAAGTAATCTTGATCTCCAATCAATCTTTATCCTTTCTTCTGTCTTTATCTATTATCTTCTGACAGTAGAAACTCTTTCAGTAGTCTTAATCTTTGTGTAATTGTAACTTTTGTACTAGCAGCATTAACTTGTACACCAGCAGTAGTAACTTATACACCAGCAACATTAACTTTATACTAACAGTAGTAACTGTGAACTAGCAGTACTAACTTTATACTAGCAGTAGTAACTGTGAACTAACAGTACTAACTTTTGCTTAGCAGCAGCAACACAAACCTTAGCAGTAGTAACTTCAAGAAGGATTTTAATCCCAACACAGAGTTGCATCATGATCATCATCACCTACTACTTCTACTTCATAGATCCCTACTGCTCCCATTTTACCTGCACCATCTGCTATTGTTGCACCATCATATGAGTTTCCACTTCCACCTATTGTTGCCCCACCTGGGATTGTCGACAACGAGCTATTCTTATCTGACCTGGGGAGGACATTCCTATTGGTCGACTTTACTCTACTCATCATGATAGGCATGTAGGGCATTGACCGCGAGGAAGTCGGTTAGACCTTTATCTTCTCATCTTTTAGCATTGAGGTACACATCACATCACTTGGATCGTTTTACTTCTGGATCATCATCGAGTCATTCGTCTTCAGATCATTCATCATCTGGGCATTCTATTTTGGGTCATTCTTTACCTGGACGTTCATCACCAAACCCCACAATTGCTGATTCATCTACACCACTGAGATTTGTTCATCCACCACTTTCTAGGACTCTATGGTGTAGCGAGGCCTATCTCCGTTAGAGGTCTTGTCCCATCTATACCTGGTATCTACCATCGAACATCTAAGTTGTCAGTTGGGGATTCTTCTTCCGAGTCATTTGCTGGATCATCTCGCAAGAGATGTAGGTCCCCTGCTGCTACCGTGACTTCATCTATCTAAGCTACGAGAGCTTTAGTTCCTTCTCGTGCTAATCTCCTCTGACCTCGCAAGAGGTTTAGAGATTCTATTTCACCAGAGGATAGTGTTGATGAGGACATTGATACATATGTGTTAGAGGACATTGAGACTGATGCTACAGCTATTGAGGTTGCAGTAGATAGGGATGTTATTACTCGGATTGATGCAGGTATTGATATAGAGGTCAATGTTGGGGTTGATGTAGAGGATAAGGTTGAGGACGAGGTCGAGTACAGTGATAAGGGTACTATGGAGGTTGGAATGGATGTGGTTGCCGGAATTGATATCCCTGATGGTATGCTTATGCTTGATAATGTGGAGCATCTGGAGTGGTTGATGAGGGTTTGTAGGATATTTATGATCATGTTATAGAGATACCTCTTTAGAGGATATAGGACATTGAGACGAGACATAGAGAGTTGGAGGCGAGGAGTTTGATTGATGGTGGAGAGAGAGCTAGTTTACTTGAGCAGGTTGCGTCCTTAGAAAGGAGCAACGCGAGACTTCGAGGCACCATGATGATGGAGAGAGCGAAAGCCGATAGATTTCGGCAATACGTAAGCTTTATAGAGAGTAAGCTTAGGAAGATCTGTAGGTTCTGCTACTATAACATGATGCGATTTAGGAGATTGGAGACATTCGCTGTGAGGCGTTTGGGTTTTCGTCCATGATGTTGTGTATTGACTTTGGTTTAATAGTAGAGCCAGTTGTTAGTAGTAGTATTAGCATAAATCAAGTTCCCCATTATAGGTTGAATGTAACCGACTGATGCTTTTATATATGATATGAAAAGCTTGTTTTGATTCTCTCGCGTATTCATCTTTATTGTTATTTACTTGTTCTGGCAAAACATTTTCTATTGTATTTTCCTATATAAACTTTATTTACCATTTATAGTGGTTATATATCGTATTATATCTTATCGTGTGCTACGTCTTGTGATGTAGAACATGACTATCACTCATTCTGGTATGACCCCGGAGGCAATCGAAGAACTCGTTAACCGATGAGTGGAAGAAGCTTTAGCTGCTTATGAAGCGACCCGTGCTGTAAATGCTCTCGAGGCTGAAAGTTAAAGCCAAAATGGCAGCAACGGCAATAATGGAAATAGTGGAAATGGAAATGGTGGAGATGGAAATGGTGGAGATAGAAATGGTGGAAATGGAAATCCAAATGAGAATAATAGAGGCGCTAGGCCTGTTGCTCGAGAGTGTATGTACCAAGACTTCATGAAGTGCCAACCACTCAACTTTAATGGAACAGAAGGAGTTTTTGGGTTGATAAGGTGGTTTGAGAAGATGGAAATAGTATTCCATATCAGCATTTGTCCAGATGAATACCAAGTTAATATGCTACTTGCACACTGTTAAACAATGCACTAACTTGGTGAAACTCACATAAGAGGACTATTGGAGCTGATGCTGCATTTGCCATGACATGGAGAGAGCTCATGAAGCTAATGGCTAAAGTGTACTGCCCAAGGACTGAAATTCAAAAGATGGAATCTGAGCTATGGAATTTAACCGTGAAGAACAATGATTTGGCTTCTTATACTCAGAGATTTCAAGAGTTGACTATGATGTGCACCAAGATGGTCCCCGGGGAGGAGGACTGGGTTGAGAAATTCATTAAAGGTCTCCCCGATAACATCCAAGGGAATGTAATTGTTATTGAACCTACATGACTGCAAGATGCTGTTCGAATTGCTAACAACTTAATAGATCAAAAGTTGATAGGTTATGCTATGAAAAATGCTGAGAACAAAAGAATTTGATAACAACCCAGAAGGACATCAGTGACAGCAGACCACTAACAAAGATAGAATGTTGGAGGTCAGAATGTAGTAAGAGCCTACACGGCTGGCAACAATGAAAGGAGGGCGTATAATGGATTGCTACCTCTTTGCAACAAGGGTAAATATCATCATGAAGGGCCATGCACTGTGAAATGTAGTAAGTGCCAAAAGGTTGGACATTTGACTCGGGACTGTAAGGCGGCAGATTCTACTACTTCCAATCAGAGAGGTCAAGTAGTGAATCAGAGAGTTTTAACTTGTTTTGAGTGTAGAAGGCAAGGACACTACAGGAGTGATTGCCCAAAGCTAAAAGATCAAAACCATGGAAATAAAAATGGAAACAAGAATGCTGTTGGTGAAGCAAGAGGAAAGGCATATGTGCTAGGTGGAGGAGATGCTAACCCTGACTCAAACGTCATCACGGGTACGTTTCTTCTCAACAACCATTATGCTTCTGTATTATTTGATTTAGGCGCCAATCAAAGTTTTGTGTCAACTACTTTTAGTACCTTGCTTGATATAACCCCCGATACTTTAGACGTTAGCTATGCTGTCAAATTAGCGGACGAGAGAATTTCTGAAACTAATATCGTACTTAGAGGTTATACGTTAGGATTACTAGGTCACCCATTCAATAATGACCTAATGCTAGTAGAGCTTGGTAGTTTTGACGTCATCATCGGCATGGATTGGTTAGCGAACCAACATGCGGTGATCGTCTGTGATGAAAAGATTGTGCGAATTCCCTATGGAGATGAAGTTTTGATAGTTCAAGGCGATAAGAGTGACAAAGGAAAGAAGTAGAAGTTGAGCATTATATTGTGCACTAAGAATCAAAAGTATATTAAGAAAGGTTGCCCAATTTTTCTGGCACAAATTATAAAGAAGGAAACCGAAGACTTGAGGACGTGCCTATCGTACAGGACTTTCTGGAGGTCTTTCTAGAAGAATTGCCTGGGCTACAGCCTATGCGACAAGTCGAATTCTAAATCGAATTGGTCCCTGGTGCTGCACCCGTGCCACGCGCCTCGTATAGATTAGCACCGTCGGAACTGCAAGAATTGTCTACTCAGCTACAAGAACTTTCTGACAAAGGGTTTATAAGACCGAGTTTCTCACCCTGGGAAGCCCCGATCTTATTTGTCAAAAAGAAAGATGGATCTTTTTGGATGTGTATCGATTACCGTGAACTGAACAAGCTGACTGCGAAGAATTGATATCCACTTCCGAGAATCAACAACTTGTTTGATCAGTTGCAAGGGTCAAGAGTCTACTCTAAGATCGACCTGAGATCTGGTTATCACCAACTCAGAGTTCGGGAGGAAGACATTCCAAAGACAGCGTTTAGGACATGCTACGATCACTATAAGTTTCAAGTGATGCCGTTTGGACTGACCAACGCACCGACGGTATTCATGGATCTGATGAATCGGGTGTGGAAACCATACTTAGATAAATTTGTGATCATTTTTATTGATGACATCTTGATCTACTCCAAGAGCGAGGAAGAGCACGCAGAACATCTTAAGTTAATTTTAGAGTTGCTTAAGAAGGACGAATTATACGCCAAGTTTTGAAAGTGTGAATTTTGGCTTTCGAAGGTACAATTCCTTGGTCACGTGATTGATAGTGAAGGCATTCACGTGGACCCAACTAAGATTGAGTCAATCAAGGATTGGTCATCGCCCAAGACTCCGACAGAGATTCGTCAATTTCTAGGTCTTGTTGGCTATTACCGACGATTTATTGAAGGTTTCTCGAAGATTGCTATACCTATGACGAAATTGACTCAGAAGAACGTGAAGTTTGATTGGAGTGAAAAGGCAGAGGCTGAATTTCAACTATTGAAGCAGAAATTATGTAGTTCACCGATTGGCTTTACCCGAAGGTAGTGAAAACTTCATGGTTTACTGTGATGCTTCTTGTAAAGGGTTGGGCGCGGTTTTGATGCAAAGGGAAAAGGTCATCGCCTACGCGTCATGCCAACTTAAGATTTACGAGAAGAATTACACTACACATGACTTAGAACTTGGAGCTGTAGTGTTTGCTCTCAAAATGTGGAGACATTATTTGTACGACACGAAGTGCGTTGTGTTCACTGATCATAAGAGCTTGCAACATATTCTTGATCAGAAAGAATTAAACATGAGACAACGTAGATGGTTGGAGCTATTAAGTGACTACGATTGTGAAATTCGTTATCATCCGGGAAAAGCGAACGTGGTGGCAGATGCCTTGAGCCAAAAGGAATGGAACAAGCCACTACGAGTTCGAGCTTTGGTTTTGACAACTGGTCTGAACCTTCCCGTGCAAATTTTAAATGCTCAGGTTGAGGCGAGAAAGGAAGAGAATTATGGAATCGAAGATTTGGGTGGTATGATTAAGAATCTGGAGCCCCGTGCTGATGGAACGTTATGTTTGAGGAATAGAAGTTGGATACCTTGTTTTGGTGACTTGAGGACTCTGATTATGCACGAGTTGCATAAGTCAAAGTATTCGATCCATCCTGGATCGGACAAGATGTACCAAGACTTGAAGAAACTGTATTGGTGGCCAAATATGAAAGCTGAGATTGCCACCTACGTCAGTAAGTGCCTGACTTGTGCAAGAGTCAAGGCCGAATGCCAAAAACCATCCGGTTTGTTGGTTCAACCTGTGATCCCAGTATGGAAGTGGGAGAACATTACAATGGATTTCGTTACAAAGTTGCCAAAGACGTCGTCTGGTCAAGATACAATTTGGGTAATTATTGACCAACTCACCAAATCTGCTCATTTATTACCTATGAAGGAGACCGACTTAATAGAGAAGTTGACGAGACAATACTTGAAGGAAGTAGTCTCAAGACATGGTGTGCCAGTGTCGATTATCTCCGATCGAGATAGTAAATTTACATCTCATTTCTGGCAGTCGCTAAACAAAGCTCTAGGTACTCAATTGGATATGAGTACGGCTTATCACCCGCAGACGGATGGTCAGAATGAGAGAACCATCCAAACCTTGGAGGACATGCTACGTGCTTGTGTGATTGATTTTGGGAAAGGTTGGGATAGACACCTACCTTTGGTGGAGTTTTCCTACAACAACAGTTATCACACTAGTATCAAAGCTGCACCGTTTGAAGCTCTCTAGAGCCAAAAATGTCGATCGTCTATCTGTTGGGCTGAGGTTAGAGACGCTCAGCTCACTAGCCTGGAAACTGTTCATAAAACAAGTGAGAAAATCATTCAGATCAAGAAGCGTATTCAAGCTACACGAGATAGATAGAAGAGCTACGTTGATATGAGGCATAAGCCATTGGAATTTAAGGTTGGAGATAGGGTCATGTTGAAAGTGTCGTCATGGAAAAGGGTGATACGTTTCGGCAAACAGGGGAAGCTGAACCCTAGCTATATTGGACCTTTCAAAATCCTTGCTAAAGTAGGAACGGTTGCATACCGACTTAACTCCCAGAACAATTAAGCCGAGTTCATAGTACTTTTCACGTTTCTAATCTGAAGAACTGTTTCTCCGACGAACCCCTAGCTATTCCATTGGATGAAATCCAGATTGATGACAAGCTTAATTTCATTGAGGAACCAATTGAAATTATAGATTAAGAGGTTAAACGACTAAAGCAAAGCCGCATCCCAATTGTAAAAGTCTGTTGAAACTCAAGGCGAGGTCCTGAGTTTACTTGGGAGCGTAAGGACCAAATAAAGAGAAAGTATCCTCATCTTTTTGACTAACTCTGTACTGCAGTATAAAGATATATATTAGCTTTTAAGGGGACAAAAGCTCTTTTAACGAGGGAAGGATGTCACACCCCGTAAATTTTAGGTCAAAATTTTAAACTTTTCCGATCATTTATTTTGACTTTTATACGTTACGTTTGATTCTGGCAATTTACCGGGAAGTTAACCCGCGTAAATCTGAAAAACGTCATCGGATGCGTTTCGACTTCGGATTTTGATTAGTTTAGATATTATATGAGTTATTTTATCTTTTCTAACTGTTTCGTAGTTTACGATCACTTCCGATACTTATTTTTACGTTTTAACGTTTAATTTGCATTTTTCGCGTTTTTGATCAAACGAAACCCCGGAAACCCGAAATCTTTTCGTGTAAACTCTAGTTATCGTATATGTTGGGTTCAGAAGTCAAAATTTCATGGTCAACCCACCAACCTTTCAAATTTTCGGTGCAAGCAAAAGAAAAGAAAATGAACCAAAAATTTGTATTTTAAATGAAAACACTACATCACATGCATAGATAGTGATGTGTTTGGAAGCATGCAAGGTGTAGGTCATTCTCATGCACACTTACCATGCATTACCACCATGTGAACTATTACACTCTTGTAAGACTTGGACTAAGACATTTGACCATCTAATCTTGCATAACTAGAACCATGATCCAAAAATTTAAACCAAATGGTCCTTGTGGTGAGGCACACTCTTGGTGTGTGTTGATCACTTAGCCATATGGTTACACACTTGTTGACTTGTAATGAGCCCTTAACCTAGTCTTTTCATATAAATACTTTACATTCTTCTAACTTAGGGTTTCATTCTCATTTTATAGCCTCAAAAATCACGCATCTCTCTCTCTTTTTCCTTCTTCTTGCTCACGACACACACATACATACATATACTTTTCATAGTTTTGATTTCTATCAAGATCCACTCATTCCAAGATCATTTATAGGCATATCTAAGGGTGTTTCAAGGGTTTAATCATTTGATTTAAGGGTTTACTTCAAGATCTACAAATTAAGGTTTGGTTATTATTTGGGGTTTTTCAAGATCCAAGTCTTCCGTCTTATTTTCTTGTATTTTCTTAAGCTTGTTCTTCATATTTGTAAGCTTATCTTGAAACTTATACTTTCATTTCTACTTTCATCCTACATATGTTTATGTTCTTGCATAGATATATGATTCCTATGGTGTTTGTGTTGATTTTTCAAAAAGAAATGAAATAATATCTTGTCATCTTTTATAAAAATAGAAGTAATATGTTTATGACTTTATTATCTTGGTGAGGTGGGTTGAAAAGTGAGTTGCAACAATAGAAATGAAGGGATTAGGTTAGTTTTAGGTGTGGTTTGGTTGTGGATTACTTGTGAATGGAGATTAGGCTAGATTATGCACTATTGTGAAGTTTGGTGTGATTTTTGAAAGCATTAAATTTGTGAAATACATAGTTGCTGATCCGAAATTATTTTGAGGTTTTGGTCGATTTAGGAATGTATTCATTAGGCGTAAAAGTAGTTTTTAGAGAGCTTATTTCGAGTCGATAGATTTTCATGTTTTATACACTAAAATTGGACTTAAAACGGCCAAGTTATAGCCAAATGAAACTTAAAACATTTTTCGGCAAAATAATTTGCATATGTGCTGATGTGAATAGTAAAATGAATTTTTGGACACTTTCGGGATATTTTAAGCTTTTAAAACGCTAGCGAAACATAGTAGATCAGCCATATAATATTCGATAGTATCATTTAAAAACATCGTTAACATATTTCAGAAAAAAATGTTAAGGTTGTAAGTTTGGTGAATTTTAGCAAGATAGGCATGGAAGTTAAACGTTTAGGATTATCTAGTGCGTTATTAAAGGAATATATGGAATAAGCAGAATAACATAGGGACGATAATTAACGCCCAAACTAAAAACTTTTCTAAAATAGAAACTTACTAAAATGGTAATTTTTGGTTAAACGCCGAAACTTAACGAAAAACTCTATGATTTTATTTAGTAACGTTTTGTTAATTAAGTCAAAGCACAAACACTCATGGATGATTTTTTTCTTATAAATGATTCGTACAAGTTTCGTATACTTTCCGTCTTTCTAAGACACGTCACTGATTTATGTCTCAAGTAGGACCTCTCAGCATTATAATCTCTTCCTTGATATTTAATCTCACCAATTTGCTAAGGTGAGTTCATAGCCCCATCTTTTTTACTATCTTACTTAACTACTTTGGGTGAGAAACATTGTGCTTGTTTTTTAAACTATGGACACCGTTACTTTACGTTGCCTTTTTCTTGATTACGTGTTGCCTAAGTTGCGAATAGACCACTAATGCCCGAACTATCATGAACCGTTAATTTCTTGACCGGAAGACCGGTTGAGTGAGCGCGAATGTTGTAAATAGATCTATTGGGACTAATTATCCCTATCCGGGTAAGTAACGCTTACTAGATTCGGGAAACACGAACAAACAAATATATACCATGTCGGATTTCACTAGGTGATCTTGGTAAGATACCTCTAGGGCAATTAATATCTTGTTTGGCATATAATATGATGCATCGAATTGAGCCTCTGTGTCATGAGCTTAGCGCAATAGTAAATACTTTTTATGTGAAGTTGTATCTGTTATAACTATGACACGTACGTACGTGAACTTGTTGTTCCACACCTCTTAATCAAAATACAAACCTATGAATTCATCAACTTTATGTTGACATTTTAGCATGTTTTTCTCAGGTGCTTAGCTGTGGATGTCTTTGCTTGCTTTATGGTGTTGCCTTGCATTGGACCGATTTTCAAGAATTATTATCTACCATTTAAACATCGTTGTCAAACTTTAAAACTTTTAATCGCTTTCGCATATTATCTTTGAATCAAAGTAAAATTTTAACTATTTAATTAATGCACGATGTTGGATTATTAACGTACCCTTAGGATGTTGTTCTTTGTATCATGTGTGAGATAGTATGACGTCACGCCCCCGAACAACGTGTTTCCGTCCAAGCCCCGTTGTGGGGGGTGTGAGACAGAGTATTTTTAGATAGATAGGTTACCAAACTATCAACTTTTGTTCGCCTAAGTTACTAAACTTTTTTTTTGTTCATTTGGGTTACTGGACTATCAAAACCGGTTAAATTTGGTATCGAACTATCGGTGACCGGTTGCTAGTGTTAATTCCCGGTTACATTGCCAGCGTGGCATTTGACTTTTGATACAAATAAGTTACTGAACTTTGCGAATTTGTTCACCTAAGTTACTAAACTTTGCGAATTTTTACACACGTTTTTATACACATTTTTATCTACACATTTTTATGCACACATTTTTATAAACACGTTTCCATACACACATTTTTATAAACGGTTTTATTACACATCTTTTTATACACACATTTTTATACACACGTTTTTATACACACATTCTTGTACACATTTTTATACACGGTTTTTATAAGAGAAACATTGCAGAAACTACAAGGACCAAAGTGTAACTTATAGAAAGTTTAGGAGTTTATGTTGTAACTTTAGAAGATAGTTAGTTAGAGTCAGTTTTTATCTTTTCCCGCTCATTTCTTGTATATATACCCTGTACTATTTTTCATTTTCAGTTAAATGAAATCACTTTCACTATGTGTTTTTTTCTCAATTCATCATTGTCAACAGTTTTACACACATTTTTGTTCACACATTTTTATACACGGTTTTATAAACACGTTTTTATACACACATTTTTATACACGGTTTTATACACACGTTTTTTACACATATTTTTATACACAGTTTTATACACACATACAAGGTTTTATACACACGTTTTTATACACACATTTTTATACACGTTTTTATACACACATTTTTATACACGGTTTTATACACACGTGTGTATAAAAACTTATATAAAAATATGTGTTTAAAAATAAACCGTGTATAAAAATGTGTGTACAAAAACATGTATAAAATGTGTGTATAACAAAGTGCGTATAAAAATGCATATAAAAACATGGATAAAAACGTGTATAAAAACATGTATTTTCTAGAGGTATTTTTAGATAAACAAAACAACAAAGTTTAGTAACTTAAGCGAACAAATTCGTAAAGTTGAGTAACATACATGTAAAATAACCTGATAAGTTTTTGAGTTGGATAATTGGGCCCACAAAAAGCTGACGTTGAGAAGGTCAAAACATAATATCCCGGTTGCCAGTATACGAGGTAACCTGAATGAACACACTTTTGTTGTTCGGTAACCTTAAAGTCAAACTTCGATAGTACAGTAACCCAAATGAACAAAAAAAAGTTTAGTAATTTAGGCGAATAAAAGTTGATAGTTTAGTAATCTGTCTATCTAAAAACCCTTTAATATTCTATGCAATTTACAAACACGTTAGCTAGGTCTATGATGCTGGAATTTGTGAAGCTACACTGCAAGTAATTGCATTAAACTATGATGCAATTCATGTAAATAATATGTACTTATTGAGGTAAGTTCTATCTATTTGACTTGAGATTATGTGTCAAACTATATCTTTCTAATCACATTGTTTCTTGCACGATGTTAATCCTCTTAAGAAGGCTGCAATTATAGGATCGGGGATGGAGTGGAGTTATGAACTTAATTTGAAAGCCATGCCAAAAGAAGTAAGTCAATTTCGAGCCACTTACTATTAAATGGTCTAATTGGTCAAAAGAACATAAAAATCTTTTAAATGGTTTGAGCATATTGATAAATGCCAAATATTGTTAAGGTATACAAAGGGCTCTATAGGATGCAATATAGATAATTGAATTACTAAGCTAACGGGAAATAAATTGATCAACTTATACCGGATTTGACCCATATATTGTATGTTTATAAATTCAGTTCTTAGCTTAATGAGCTTTGTTTCATCAAAAGTGTTTATGTTTGCTCTATTATAACTTATAAGTTCAAGGCTATTACAAAGTATATTTGTTAAGTTGACAGTAACTTTCCATGTTTCAATTTTAAATGTAAACTTCTTTTTTCATTGGAATTTTGTATGTAAACTTTAATCTCATGTTATTGGAATTTGGTATATGAGCATCATAAACGTTAATCTCATGTTACTTCACATATTTGATTTGTTTTTTAACCTTTTAAAAGCTACCCGTGATTTATCACGGGTTTATAAGCTAGTTTGTTAATACTAGTTGTAAATGTTTTGTATACAACTAGACGATTACTCGCGCATAGCATTGACGGTGTGCATGGTAGTCTTTATTTGCGTGTAGCTTTTTTTTATGTATATATGTGTGGGGCAGGTGAGATCGAATATAGTTGACGGTTTTAATTGTAATTAACTATTGTGTTGCCTTTTATTAATAAGGGTATTTTAGTTCAACAACATTACTCATTTTTAAGTTTTCTAAGTTTTAAGGAAAACACATTCATGCTTTATATGTAGTATAGAAGATTTTAAGTTTTAAAGAAAACACATTCGTGCTTTATATGTAGGGTAGATAGGATAGATCTAATGAGAAGAAAGCTTAAATAAGAAAGAGGATCAAAACTATAACCGCACATTTAAGATGCATCGACTTAAATTATACGCATACTTATTCATTTAGATGCATCCAAAAATAGCTTAAAAGTGATTTTAAGGTGAAAACGTTGCAACGTTGTACTAATAACACATTTGATGTGTAAAGGACAAAAAATACATAGGATTAACCTAATTTGATGATTGCAAAAAGTATGTATATATACATCTAATTTTGAGGTATAAAATATATTATGAAACATCTAATTCAAGTTGATGTATCTTAAAGTGTATTTTTCATCTTTTTCAATCTAAGATTTCTTCTCATTTAATCTTAAATCATCACTTATATTCAAAAAGAAATGTAATGGAAAAAGGTTTTTTACTTCTATTATATGTTATCAATATAAAATATCATAATATTAATTTAGACATAAATTATAGGCATGTCTATCATTGCTCTCTATTTTATCACTAGACGATTATCCGTGCATAGTGTTGGTTGTGTAGTTTCCTGTTCTGGGTGAAGATAATCATTGGTAATCGGATATCAAATGGAATCATGTAATCATTTTTCAAAAGAAACTATTTGACCCTAATGCCTTGGTATCACGAATATCTCTTTGGGATAAGACCAAATGTTATGTTCTTGAATTAGACACAATTCTAGAACCCTTTCTTATTTAAGTGATTATGTTTCTCTGTGTTTTCCATGAAAGTGTTCATCTCAATTTATATGGATGAAAACTTTTAAACAAAAGATTTTGTAACTCCTGGTCAAAAGCAGTTATGAGCATTAATTGGCTAATTAATCTCATAACATCTTCCATGAATACATGGTGGTTACATGACCATAATCATAGCCATTAAGTTAATGTTAAAACCGCTCATTTAATAGGTCAAGGTGGTTGCAAACATTTAATATTGAAACCGCCAATTTAATAGGTCAATGTGGTTACAAACATTTAATGTTGAAACCACCCATTTAATAGTCATTAAGCTAATCACTAAAAGAGTCAGGGAGAATCAGTGACTTGATGGATGTACACTTAGTACCTCCAAACTCATTTCCAAGTATGACCCGTTTCCCACAATTGCACTAAATTTCCAACAATCTTCCCCGATTAGTACAATTTCTTTTGCATGAAAATTAAACGTAAAACAAAACATGTGCATAAACGAAAATATCATGAGGATTGAATTTCTATCTTAGTACATTACACGTTCGAACCAACTGGGCTAGCTCAGTTGGCCACCAAAGGTAACCTTGGGGAGGTATCTTTTGAGAGGTCTCAGGTTCGAGTCTCACCATAGACCTTCAGGGGCAGAAATAAATAGAAGCAGGAGGGGGGTTTATCCTCAAAGGCGAAAGGTTTGAGGCTTGCATACTGCCCAATTAGATGTCACTGTAGGCTCGAATCACTAACTACTAACTTGCCGTTAAAAAAAGTACACATTTAAATATTTGAGAATCATGGTATTATAAGAATTGAACCCTTCAACCCATTTGAATACCTAAAGATAAAATAAACACAAGCTTTCAAACACTTAAACGCTCCTGACATTATACAAGCCATGCGTCCATATCCAATTCCTAAATGTTGTAAGAGTTAAAAGTCCAAAGCTCCCTAAAGCGGCAAAACCTCAACATTCATATAGGCGGTTCGTCTTTATTCATGTTCCATCTAAGCACTTTTTCAAAGAAATTCACCATTAAGAAGTAAAGACTTCATCCTCTTTTTTAGCAAGTTTCAAGCACATCCTTGGGATAATTGTAAAACATGTGCTTCAGTTCACTGAACGTTTATCTTTCCACATTGAACTCAACTCCCAAGTTTTCTCAAAAGGGACTCGGATGTCCTGGCATTGAGTGACTAAGTTGGACTTTAAACTCATCCCTTCATCAGAGTTTAAAACCAAGTGTCTAGCCAATCCCTTTATCAAGTAATTAGCTAAGTTTCGTTGAAATCTCACAAACTCTATAGATACCACCACATTCGTGATAAGCTCACGAATCATGTTACACTTAACACCTATGTGTCTAGACTTCCTATTATACATTTGGCTATAAGCCTTTACCAATGTAGCAGCACTATCACAACGAATAGCTAGGTGCTATGTTTTTGGACCACTATGGAATTTGAATGATCAAGTTTTTCAACCATTTAAATTCCTTACCAGCGGCTGCTAAAGCCACAAATTCATATTTCATTGTTGAGATGGTAATGCAAGTGTGCTTCTTGGATGCCCAAGAAATTTCACCTCCACCAAGCAGGAATACCCTGGTAGATGAATTGTCTTTATTATTGTTGATCCTAGTTGCATTAGTGTATCCTTCTAAGATTGAAGGATAGCCAATAGACGTCAAACTATAATATATAGTTTTATTTTAAATACTTTTTACCCTTTGAATTGCTTGCCAGTGATGAATACTAGGATTAATAGTGTACATACTCAGTTTACCCACTGCAAAAGCAATAATGACATACCCTCCACTCCGTTTACGAGCGTTACCGTCACTCTGGTACGTAGCTTACCATTTGTATAAAGGGTGATGACGTACTCTCCTAAAGGATGAAGCCTACGCATTCGTCATACATTATGTTGGCATAAAGTCATTCACAATGGCTACCGCAAGGGAATCCGCCAACCTTCACCCAAAACCATCATAGAGTCTAACCTGTAGACCTTTCTCTCGAGTTCGGATGCCCCTTTGAAAGTCCTTCCTCTCAAGTTCGAAGGCGCCTTTGAAGGCCCCTCATCCTCAGAGCCTAAAGGTCACAACCTCTCAACCTACAAACGTGGGTATGATCGAGCTGCTCAAACAGAACTGGTCAAACGAGGTTGGTCAAGGAAGAGCTGGTCCATAATAGCCACGATCTATGTAAGTGCCACATATGATCTTTGCCATGACCTCCATGACTGCTTCCCACGTCTAAGTCAAATTGCCTATAAATTAGGAAGCCATCACAGAGGTATGTAAGCTAACTTAACCCATGAGATATCATCTTCTCTACCTCAATACTTTCATAACATAATCACCATGACTAATTCTCACACTTGAGGCGGTTCCGGGGGCTTTTCCCTGGGATCCGTCTAACGTAGTGTCTTCTATTTCTTATATGCAGGTTATGTTGTACTCGGCATCACCACCATATTATTCTTTGATCACCATCGAAGCCTGGTCGTGCCAAATATTACACAGTCAAGCAATATCAGGCCTAGTACAAGTAATGGCATACATCAGGTAGCCAACCACTATAGAATACTTAAGTTGAGATACAACCTGACCATTATTGGGCATCAACTTCTCACTTGTATCCATAGGAGTACTAACTGGAGTAGAATTAAAGTAATTGAATTTGTTCAGTACCATCTCAATATAATGAGACTGAGAAATTGCTATTCCATTACTTTCATGTTTAATCCTTATACCAAGGATAACATCAGCCTCCTCCATGTCTTTCATGAAGAATCTTGATGACAAGAATTCCTTTTTCAGGTCAACCTAAACTGGGTCAGTACAAAAGATCAACATATCATCAACATATAGACAAATGATGACTTCTTTACCAGATTCATCAAATTTGCTATATATACATTTTTTAGCTTGGTTAAGTAAATAACCATTAGACAAAACCACTTCATCAAACTTTTGATGACATTTCTTAGGTGTCTAATTTAGTCCATATAAAGACTTAATCAGTTTACACACCTTGTCTTCATTGCCAGGCATGATGAAGCCTTGAGGTTGGTTTATATAAACCTTCTCATCTAATTCACCATTTAAGAATGATGTCTTCACATTCATCTAATGAATAATCAGAGTGTGAATTGATGCCAAAGCAATCAGTAGTCTTATGGTACTAATACGTGCTATTAGAGCATAAGTATTAAAGTAATTTATCCCTGACTTTTGTCTAAAGCCCTGAATGACTAGTCAAGCCTTGAGCATTTCAATAGTTCCATCTACCGTCAGTTTTCTTTTAAAGATCCATTTGCAACCATAAGGTTTGCAACCTGAAGGTAGATCAATCAACACCCTAGTGTTGTTTCCCATGATGAAATCTATCTCATCATTAATAGCTTCTTTCTAGAATGCCACATCTTAGGACTTCATTGCTTCGTCAAATGTCTTGGGGTCATCCTCAACATTTAAGCAATAGGAGTGTTGGTCAGAGACCTCATCCCTTGTCCTTCAGTTAAGTATAATTAAAATTCAGGTTCAAAGTTCTTTGGATTCCTATTCCTTTTTTTCTAAGCTCAGGTTTAGGCTGTTGAACCACAACCTCCTCAGTGAACTTTTCACGGACCACTGATCCATCAATGTCTTTAGTTCCATTTATCAAGTACCTTTGACTTGGTCTAGGGACTGATGAGAATCTATTCTCATGAAAGATAACATCTCTTGATTTAATTATTGAGTTAATTGAAACTGATTCATTAGGTTCAATGACACATAACCTAAAAGCCTTCATATCCAACAAGGATGCATTCAATGAACTGCCCTACGACCTCAAACCCTAAAGTAATTATGTTCTTTTTATTCGAAATGCCAAAATCTGAAACAACCGCGTTATAATTCTCATCGATTAGTATATTCTCCGGCTTCACATCCAAATGAAGCACTTTCGACCTACAATCACTATGCAAGTAAGCCAACGCTTTAGCAACGTCACACGCCACTTTCAAGCGTTGTTTCCACGACAAGCAGCCTCTAGAATTGCTAAATATCCGGTTCGCTAAACACCCATTTGGAATAAAATCATAAACAAGATGATAAACAATATTATTCTCAACACAATATCCAAATAAATGTACTAGGTTAACATGCTGCACACTAGCAATAGCAGATATCTCAGATCGAAACTCTTTCGCACCTTTTTCCTCACCATGTTGTATCCTTTTAACCGCGATTTCCGTACCATCTGATAGCCTGCCTTTAAAAACAGACCCTGAAGCACCTTTGCCAATAAGCTTATTAAAACTACTAGTAGCATCTTCTAGCTCTTTTATACGAAATTTCGTAGGTAGTCCAGCCACTTTTCGTAAGAAACTATACTCGATACGAAGCTCTTTGCCTTCGGACGCCATACGAGTCTCGAGAACTTGTCTCCGGGTGTGAAACTTTTGCCTAAGGATGTAAATGACTGCAACTGCAACAATTGCAGCAAGTGATGCACCAAGGATTAAGAAAAACGGCTCGGTTAAATGGAATATGATCCTTGTGATTATGATAAGTGTGATTAAGTTTATGATTGATGCTATTGCGATAATGTTGGCTGTTCTATCTTCCATTGAATGGTGGTTTGTAAGTTGGTTGGTTTGATATATTGGTTAGTTAGATATTGAATATGCATGAGGATTGACTTTTACATTGTTTGAATGCTGAGTTGCTGACTATTGTATTACTAAAAAGTTGAGGAATTGAAGAATGACCCCTCATAAGTTTGTAGTATCAAAAGTGTTCTTCTAGAATCAATAAGTAGATAACCATAAACATATTCAATAGAGTTAATTACATATTTTGTCCCTGTGGATTACACATATTTGAAACTTTCGTCCTTTTCAAACTTCTTGCAAGATCGTTTATTGTGGTTGCAAAAATCTTACAACGTTTGTCGTTTTCACCAATGGCCGCTAACTTTTTGGTTAAGTCCCTCACGTGCATAAAACGTGAGGGCATATTAGTCTTTCCATTTCTCACGTAACAAAGAAAAGTAATGACCGTTAATTTTTAGGGACGAAAGATGCAATCAGTATAAAGCAAAAGGATGAAACTTTTAACTAACTCAAAAATAAATTTAAGTGAAAATGAAAAAGATGTTTACCTTGAGACCGATAGGGTGAGCAAAAACTGAACCGAAAACTGAAAAAAGCCAAATGACAGAAAAAATCTGTCTAAAGTAAAAGAACGACATTTCGGTTATAGGAAAATAAAAACCAACTTTTTCGTTCCGGTTTTGGTTTTCATTGAAAAATCAAATGGAAATAACCGCATAAAACTAATCCGCCATATTACGGAGTAATAAATTATTAAAACTGCAAAATTCGTAATTTTGAGTTATAAATATATGTTTTTATGCTTTTCAAATTAATCATGTCATAGACTTCTTATCATCTAGGTTATAATCTAACACTGACAAACAACGTTTTGTAGATACGTTTTAATACATCATAAGCTTTTAACCCGTGTAATGTGTCAACTTTTGTATATAAAACGGGTTAAATGGGTCAACCGAAACCCGTTTAACCTATTCAATCCATGTAACCTATTTAACCCGTCAACCCAAATATATATACGGGTTAAATGGGTCAGGTTCGGGTTATGTGTAAAAAGGTTAAAGTTAACATAGCTGACACGATTACTTAAATAGGTCAGGTTCGGATTGAGGTTTGCTTACCTGCCAAACCGACCCGAATTGCCACCCCTACCGAAAACCCTTAAAAAGCCGGAAAACTTTAAACAAACCAAAAATTTTAACAATAATTAGAAATGAAATTTATTCTAAAAATCCGAACCGAAAGAAAAATACGAGTCAATAGTACTTTTTAAATTCTTCCCAGTGTTTAACAAACATGTTTTCTATGGTCCTTTTTTTTTTGAGTTAATTACACATTTAGTCCTTTTTGTTACATAATTTGCATTTTACGACCCTAACCGATCGTTACTCTTTTAGTTACATGAGAAGTGAAAAACTAAAAATATAAATCTGGCCTCACATTTTACGCACATGAATGCACGTGAGGGACTTAACCACAAAAAGTAACGCTCGTTGAAGAAAAGGAAGCATATACACAACATACTTAAGGTAAATCTAAAGGTTTTTTCAAGCATTGATTCAACATTTGCAAGGATTAAGAAGCAAAAGGAAAGATTAGGGTTTTGGAAACCCTAATCTAGAGGGTTATAAAAGCTTGAAAGCTTTTGTTTATTAATCTAAACACGGGATGTAGAACTTATTCACATCTCTACATCCATCAACAAAGGTTTTCTTAATTTCTTATACTTTATTTCTTATGATTTTATAGTTACATGTTAAATATAGCCATAAACACCACTAAGGACTTTCTAATATGTAAGAATGAGTTATTATTTAATGTTTATGAATTATATCACATAGTCCTTAAGCATAATGGTCCCTATATATCATGGAAAAGTAAAAATAAAAGTATGTTAACTTAAGGTTAAAGTTAAACATGTTTTCAAGGGACTAATTATGTTTTAAAGTTATCTAATGTAAATACAGAATAAAGTAATGAAATGAAAAAGGGTAAACTTGTTTACAATGAAATTATAATGGACAGTGGAATGATAATGACTTTATTATAAGTACCAGACAAGGTTGTCAAATGTGTTTTAAAGAGGTTTTAAAGTAAACTACTAAGTAATAATACATAAAAACAAGGTTTTTTTATAAATTTAAACATATAAATACTTATGGCTGTTAAATTCGAATCCAATACAAGTAGCTTTTGACCTTAATAGAATAAAAATACGTCACTGACGTGATTCCATAATGAAAGTCAAACTCGAAAAACCGATCTATAACGAAAAAATACGTTTAAAAAAACGAGGTTTACGACTATAAATACTTTTATAGAAACTATTTTTAATAAAAGTTACTATTCATGGCAGTAGGTTAGATTTAAAACCCCTAAAATATAATCTAACTATTTGATTACGAGATCAGTACACGCAAGAATCGCTAAAAACAGACCTAAAACGAATAAACTAAACGCACGTTTCGTAATTAAAGTTATTAAAGTAATTTAATAAACCATGACAGTAAAAAGTAATATCATCAGCGGATTAACTTTTATAAATTATAATACCTCTTTAATAACAAAAAACGTACTCGAAAGGAATCACTATAAATACGGAGTTAAAAACGAAAAAGTAATTACGAAAACAATTCCGCTAATTAAAACCCTAAAACGAACAAATGAGCTGTCATGAACATTAATTTTACTATTCAATCACGCAGAATTTTAAAAACTTGAAAAATTTATATATAGAATCGCATCGTCTTAACTACGAAGCGTGGCAGGTAAGAAACGCGAGCAAAGGTACTAAAACGACCCATATTAGTCATTATTACGAAAAGTATTTTTTTAAACGTTTTTTCCACTTTATAAATATTATTTACTATAAAACGATTAGCCGGTGATTATGCTAAATAGAATATGAGTGGATTATCAAAGTGCTAATATTACTATGGAGTTTCATAATGAATGCCTCATCGGATGGCGTATCGTTGAGTTGTTGATTTACAAGATTAAAAAGTGTCCTAAAACTCCCTCAGTACGTTCATGTCATGACCCTCTTAATTAGTGATGGAGCTCCGAACGAAAGTACGCGTAACACTAAAAGAATATATTTGAATGTTATAAATTGAAGTAAACTCTGTACTTATACGACCTTAATTTAAATATGTAGATTTAATCGTCTTGTGTGACGTTTTATCTGTGATTATTTGGACAAGTCTGTACTCAAGGTGAGTTCATAGCCCCAATTTACAGTTTTTACTTTTACTATTAATGGGGGTGGAAACAATGCTTAGTTATATAAATTGGACGAAGTGTTTGAAAGTATATTGAATTATGTGTTTGCTAAAGTGCGATAACCCTCCTGAGACCCATTTCATGAACTGTCAATTGCATAGATACGTATTTGTTAAATTGCATTATGTAATCGCGAAATGAAATAAATAGATCTAATTGGGATTAACCTTCCCCGTTTGGGTGATTAGCATCACTGGAACTAACGTTGACCATGTCGACTTGGAATGTTGCAGGTTACAACATCTGTACTGCAAATAACTGCTAAATAGCAATATAGTTGAGCTTCGGTGTCATGAGCTAGTGCAACAGTAATCTGGTTTTGTGATTGTTGTCATATGTTGTAACATCACGTGGAAAAGTCTGCGGTCCCTGCATAATTTTAAATACATAAACCATGAATTCATCAACAATTTTGTGACGTTTTAAGCAATGTTTTTTCAGGAGTTCATCGGCCAACGAGGTGCCAATGATTCATTGATTATGATTTTAGGATTGTACTGTAAAAAGACTTATGTCAATCATGTTTGGGGAAATCCATGTTGTCAATTTGTAATATAAATAAAGAACAAGTAAAGCTATAAGCATTTGTAATATTGTCTTTTTATTTAAATCCAATGTATCCAGTTTAAAAACGAATTTTGTGTCGTTCTAATATATAATCTTGTGCTGTTGCTCTTAGGTAACATGCCCCGAATCCATATTCCTCTGCGACCCATTTTTAGGGGGTGTTACAGATTGGTATCAAGAGCCAAGGTTATAGAGAACCAGGTCAAAATGGTATTTGCTGGACTGATAACCGTTTTCCAAACATTGCATAACATACAAAAAAGGGTTTTTTAACGGGGTATTCATATTAACATAATTATTGCATTATGTCGGTTTAGGCTAAATACATGCATAATTGATATACGTGTTTAAAATAATATACATATATAAGGATATAGTCCTTAAATTAATATACTTAAATAGCTAATTTTGATTTTCAGATACTATCATGTCAGATTCTGAGCATCCTAAAACGGTTACATACCCCTCAAGTACTGAGGACGATTATAAACATGGGTTCACCAAGGAGTCGAGGACTATTTTTAAGGATGCCAACCATCGCCGACATACATACCTGGCCAGAGGAGACCACCATCACCAGACTACGTGCCTTGGACCGGAGGAGCCCAGAGCAGGCACCACCTTCACCTAATTATCAACCTTTTAATTTCGGATCCTGTTTACCCGGAGTTTCTTAACCAGGACTATGAGGTAATTCCCGGGCTGAGGAGCAGCCACTGCCTTCTGCTGACCACACCGACCATCGGGAGTCATCAGGGTATATACGGAGTCCGTCCCTTAGTGAAGATGACCTAAAGAGGAGGATACGAGGAGGATCCTGAGGAGGATCCAGCCGACTATCCTGCTGACAGAGGAATGATGATGAAGATGTCAGAAGGATGATCAATCGTTAGCTCCTGCCGTTCCTTCAGCTATTTGCTTATATTCATCAGACCAACCCATACAATGCTTATCAGCTCACGGATAGGATGTCCATCCCGAACCAGCGCCGCTACCGTCCCCTCTCCAGAAAGTTGCTGAGAGATTGTTATCCTTACCTACTCCACCACCATCACCTCTCTCTCCATACTCATCACCACTTCCTCAGATACCCTCTCCGCCATTACCTATACCACCACCACCACCCATTATCCCTACTTATGCTGAGGGATCTCTGGGATCCCGAGCTGCTGGGATTAGACAGAGAGATGCACTACCATCTCCGATTCATGAGACTGAGATGCCTGAGATGTGTTTACCGCTTCGTAAGAGGCCGTGTCGTACTACTCCTGGTCCTGGATACAGTAGGACGAGAAGTTCGGCGATCTGGAACTAGTAGGCGATGTTTGGACCTACCGACAGCTAGGGCAGACCTTTATATGGTTTGCTGAAAACGTATAGTGAGGCGCTCCATACGCCGTATTCTAGAGAGTTAGGCTATGGTATTTAGGGATAGCTTGGGATTGACCTTGTAATCCATCTAGAGATTGCACCGACCACCCTAGAGGGGGTCAACCAGATATTTATTGAGTTGTTTCTACAGTGAACCAAGAGGATGATATCATCTATTCTCTAGGCTGGATGATGCACGGTAATGAACCGAGCTCTACTTAGCAGCCCGAGTCCAACATGTTGGGAGAGTGAAAAGGTCCCCCTTTCCATAGACGCACATGCCGTTTCTTCTGATAGAGGAGGAGGACAGATTATCACGTGCCGCTGGGCCAAGTCGATGAATGAATGCTTGCGATAGACGCAATTCCGAGGGCTTATTACTTCACTAACGGTCGACTACAGCAGTCCGAGATCAGTTGAGTTGACAGCAGCATACCAGAGAGACAGAACTGTGAATTCAGAGCCTGCTGAAAGCAGACTAATCGAGACAGAGACAGTAGTGGAGGCACTAAAGATTAGTGAAGCAGCCTCAAGAAGACTCAGATGACGAGCTTCAGACACAGCATGGACCTGCTTAAGGATCCTGCAGAGCCAGAGCTTACATAGAGGCCCGTAGCATTTCCCTAGACCTAGGTTATGAGTGTAGCTACGTACAGTCTGTTAAGTATTTGGGTTTGTTCCCAAGCTAAAGTCCTGAATAAGATCTTTTGTTTTGACATAGCTACTCTGTTTAGATCTTTGTTCTAAAAATTTCGGCTACTTTGAACAGCCTACCAAGGTATTACGAGTATATATCACAGGCTTATGGCAATAGTTTATTTTGTCTTGTAATCTAGCTGTTAGATCGTTGATATATAAAACCAATCATGTATTATTATTCCAAGTATAAAAAAGGGGGGGGGGGAAATATGAAAAGGATTGGTATGTTTTATATGAAACGAATTATTGTGAATTGAATGTCGATTTGTTAATTTCAATACTATTGTTTATTTCACCGTTGTGTTGTGATCTCCGTTTTAATTCATTATGTATACATCTGGGTTATGGTTAAGATTTTGAACTCTAAACGGGTATTTATGTTTTCTTATGATGTTAAGAAAATGAATGGCACCAGAGGAAGCCCACAAGAACCACGAGTCAAGGCCCAGTCACCATAACTCCCCCACCAGTCCCACAACTCCCCCAGCCCAGTCCAGACACTACTACCAAACACCACTTATCGGATCTACAGTGCCCAACTGCAGGCCATGATCGACGAGGGTGTCCACTGCTGAGTAGGCAGCAACTTGCTATTACACCCGAATGGCGATGATAATCCATACTCGGAACTGGTGTGAGAATGAATGAACGCCTGTTCGGTGAGTAGCACCTATCAAGACTTCATTGAAATGTCAACCCTTATCTTCAAGGGTACAGAAGGAGTGGCCTTGACCCAGTGGTTTGATAGGTGAAACCGTGTTACGCAAAAGTAACTGCAACCAATGGAGACTCAAGTGAAATTTGCCGACTTGTACACTTAATGGGAACTACTTCTAACAGGAGAACTCACATGCTAGGACATTTGACTAATGAGGTGGCATATGCAATGACGTGGTCTGATTAAAGAATAAGAAGCAACTAAATATTGTCCGAGGAATGAAATCAAGAAGATTGAGGTAGAGTTGTGGAACCTAAAAGTACAAGGCACCGATGTGGTAGCCTACAACCAACGTTTCCAGGAACTGGCATTGCTGAGTGACAGGATGTTCCCTGAAGAGACTGACAAAATTGAAAGATATGTCGGTGGGATGCCCGACTCGATTTATTCAAGTGTTGTGGCATCGAAGCCAAAGACCATGCAGGAGGCTATTGAGATGGCAACTGAATTGATGGATAGGAGAAATAACACTTTTGCTGAGAGACAGGCAGAAAACAAGAGGAAGTTTGAAGACACTCCTCGAAATAACCAAACCCAACAACCAAACAAAAGGCAGAACACAGGCAGGGCTTATGCTACCGGGAACGGTGACAGGAAACCGTATGAGGGGGCTAAACCTCGATGTCCCAAGTGTAACTTCAACCATTACGGTCCTTGTACACCAAAATGCACTAACTGCAAGAAGCTTGGCCACCTGGCCAAGGACTGTAGGAGCCGGCCTGCAACTGCAAATAACAACAACAACCGCAACAACAATAACAACAACAACCGTAACAACAACAACCCAAGAGCCCAAGGGGCAAATACCAATGCCATCGTTTGCTTTGAGTGCGGGGCTCCAGGCCACTTCAGGAACAACTGCCCCCAGTGGAAGAACAAGAATCAGGGAAATGGTAACGGTGTAGCCAGGGCTTATGCAGTGGGAGTTGCAGGGCAAAACCCAGACAACAACGTTGTGACGGGTACGTTTCTCCTAAACAACCGTTGTGCTTCCATTTTATTTGATACTGGTGCAGATAGAAGTTTCGTGTCTACTCAATTTAGTACTTTGATTAATATAGCCCCCACTACATTAGATCATGGTTATAACGTTGAATTAGCTGATGGTAGAATAATTTGGGTAAATACGGTATTACTGGGTTGCACGTTAAATTTTCTGAACCATCCGTTTCACGTCGACCTAATGCCTGTTGAAATGGGTACTTATGACGTCATAATTGGCATGGACTGGTTGACGAAATACCAGGCCGTTATTGACTGTGCTAAGAAGATCGTTCGTATTCCTTTTGGGAGCGAAATCTTAATTTTTCATGGAGACGGAAGTAGAAATAAACGCGGGACTCGATTAAACATCATCTCGTGCACCAAGGCCCAGAAGTATGTGCTACAAGGTTGTCACGTCTTTTTGGCACATATTACCGTCAAGGAGACTGGAGACAAGTCGAAGAAGAAGCAACTGGAAGAGGTACCGATCGTCAAAAATTTTCCACGAAAGTATTTCTCGAGGATTGCCAGGTCTTCCACCTACCGAAAGTGGAAGTGGAATTTCCATCGATCTGTACCGGGGCACTGCACTGTAGCACGGGCACCTTATCGATTGGCCCCATCAGAAATGAAAGAATTGGCGGATCAACTACAAGAGCTTTCCGACAAAGGCTTTATAAGACCTAGTTTGTCACCATGGGGAGCTCCAGTTCTATTCGTTAAGAAGAAAGATGGATCGTTACGGATGTGCATAGATTATCGGGAACTAAACAAACTAACGGTGAAGAACCGTTATCCGCTACCAAGAATTGATGCTTATTTGGACCAACTTCAAGGGTCGAGTGTTTATCAAAAAATCGACCTAAGGTCAGGTTATCACCATTGAATGGTTCGAGAAGAAGAAGTCTCGTAAGACTCCTTCAGAACTCGAGATATGGACATTACGAATTCCAAGTCATGCCGTTTGGTTTGACCAACGCACCTGCTGTGTTTATGGACCTCATGAACCGAGTGTGCAAACCTTATCTGGACAAATTCGTAATTGTCTTTATTGACGATATTTTGATCTATTCCAAGAACAAGCAAGAGCACGAAGAGCATCTGAAGATAATATTGGAGTTGTTGAAGAAAGAGGAGTTGTATGCAAAATTTTCCAAATGTGAATTTTGGATTCCCAAAGTACAGTTCCTCGGTCACGTGATTGATAATAAAGGCATTCACGTAGATCAGCCTAAAGATCGAATCCGTTAAAGATTGGGCATCTCCTAAGACACCAACGGAGATTCGTCAGTTTTTAGGTCTTGCTGGGTATTATCGGCGATTCATTGAAGGGTTTTCAAAGATCGCCAAACCAATGACCAAGCTCACTCAAAAGAAGGTCAAGTTTGAGTGGGGTGACAAACAAGAAGCAGCGTTCCAGTTATTAAAGCAGAAGTTGTGTACTGCACCAATTCTGGCTTTACCCGAAGGAAGTGAAGATTTCATCGTATACTGCGATGCTTCAAAGAAGGGTTTGGGCGCTGTGTTGATGCAAAGGGAAAAGGTGATTTCTTATGCATCACGCCAGTTAAAGATCCATGAGAAGAACTATACTACTCATGATCTGGAACTTGGAGCAGTAGTGTTCGCTCTAAAAATTTGGAGGCACTATCTGTATGGTACCAAGTGTACGCTGTTCACGGATCATAAGAGTTTACAGCATATTCTTAATCAAAAGGAATTGAACATGCGACAACGCCGATGGTTAGAGTTGCTTAGTGATTACGATTGCGATATTCGTTATCACCCAGGGAAGGCAAATGTCGTTGCTGATGCTTTGAGCGTGACGAGTAAGTATTCATTGTCAGTGTACACTGTGTCAAGCATAGAAATAAGAATAATTTGTGTACTTTTGGGGATGTACTGTGATCCCATATTTATAGGTGTTCTTCAGTAACTAGCGGTTTCCTAGTATTTCGGTTACTTTAGTAGTGGTCGGAGTGGCGGGTCCCTAGCTGTGGCAAGAAGGGTCCTGGTATAATCGTGTTTGTGGACGCGAAGTGTTCTTTCCCGGTCAGTATTTGTCCGCGGAGGCGCACGGGTGCGGCTAAGAAGATACTCGCGTGCGTCTTTGAAATATCCGGAGCGTGGCCCTTGTCAGGCTTAGCGGTCCAGCTATTTGTTGTTTTGGGCCTGGGCCCATATACGTGTATTATGAACTAAGCCCAGTAAGCTTGGTGATCATACTATACGTTATCAAGTCCCCCCAGTCTAGTTTTGCTTACCATACGCGGTACATTTATAGCGTGCGGTGAGCATTGCTAGACTTAAAGTTCCGTGATCAAGTTTTACTTACTCCTTCATGTCTTTCTGTTACTATGCGGTCTTTGTAACGTTTTGGCAGTTTGTCGTTGGCTACGTGGACTTTTCATGTCCTTCCGTCTTCTGTCTGATTTGACCGCCTGGGTCCCACATCCAGCTGTTATCACCATTTTTTTACTATGTTTTCTCGCCGTTGATTGGGAAGTGTCCTGGCACGTGTCGTCATCCTACCTTAACCTAACCTAAATATACCATGGGTATAAATAGTTGATTCGTGCTTTACTGTTTCCTTTTTTTCATCTCTTTCATTCTTCCGCCATTGTTGATAAATTTCCAAGGTTTTCTAGCTGCATAGCTCCTCTTGTTTTAGTCTTTCCTCTTGATTCAGGTTAATCTCTTTGCCTTTTATTATGGGCAGTATTACATCTATCAAATGTGTTCTTACACAAGAACATCTCGATGCTATTTGTGCTAAATATTTTGTCCCTGAGGAAGTCCATCCTCAACTGCCAAGCTCTGATGCTACTATGCATGAAAGACCAGCCGGTAAAGTTGGAATGTACACCCGATTCTTTGATTATGCCAATTATCGTATTCCTTTTTCTACCTTCTTTGTGTCCGTTCTCACCCATTTCCGCATTCCGTTTACTCAATTGTCCGTGTTTGGATCTGCCAAGGTTTCCCATTTTGAAATCTTGTGCCGCGTTTGCAATATCGAGCCTGATGTCGGTTTGTTTCGTTATTTTTATACACATAATTACAAAAACGGATGGTTTGGGTTTACTAAGCGTCCCAATGTCCGTGCCTGCTATTCCAAGAATCTAGATTCCGTGAAGAATTGGAATGATCATTTTTTCTGGGTTGATGAGTTTGTGGTTCCTGCCAACGCTCGGTTTAATTGGTTTTCGCGGACTCTTGAGTTGTAATACTTTTCCATCTTTTTCTTACTTTTTGCTTCTTGTATGGCTGCTTGCTCCCTTCTTTCTTCTATCAGGTCTAAGTTGATCCCCAAAGCTTCGTTGTTATTAGCCTGATCCACCTCCGTGGTTCGAAGTGTGGGCATGCCTATCTCCGCCGGTATGACCGCTTCCGTGCCGTATGTTAACGAGAAGAGAACAATACTCTTAAAAACAAAGATCCGTTTTTACTTCTTAACTTTAGAGCGAAGAGATTAATTAAGTTTGCTTTAAAAAATAAATGAACTCAGTTTCTTGTTCAGGTGTTTGTTGTAATAAACTTTCTTCAGTTTAACTAAAAGTTAAGAGTGTTTGTGAAATTGCTTTTGTCGAAATTTGAAATATCATTCAAGTTGTTTAAATCTGTTTAAATTGGTTAAATATGTGTTAAAAGTTATTAAAATCAACCTATAATCAATTATCTCTGTCTTCTTTTACCAAAAAAAAACAGTTAACAAGCCTTTTTTATAAATTAAGGGGGTGTTTGGTTTAGTTTTTAAACACTATGGACATATGGGGTCGATCTGGTTGTAACCACTCAGCCAACTTTGGCTAGTGTGTAGTTATAAGCATTTAAATCACCACTTTTTAGTTTGAAAATAAATTGTTAAGTGTTTTTCATATTCTGTCAAAGTTCATAAGGCCACAAAGTGACTAAACCCTAAGCACGTGTCGACAGCTTAAGCACACTTTTTTTGCGTATTTTGATGTTTCTAGCCACTTTAAACCAAACACTTGTCTCTTTTAACCTCAACCAAAAGTAAAGCCTCAAAGCAAACATTAATCATTTCTTTCAAACCCCCATTTTCAAAGCACAAAATCAGCCCCTTTTTCTTAACCTAATGCTTCAAACTTTGAATAATACTCTAGCGCATTCACACTGCCTCCCTTATTAACTGTTTTTGGGCTTCTTTATAGTTGGCTAAAAAGCTCTTATGACAGCTTTCAATTCAATAAGTCTAAAAAAGCCCTAAGCTCACTGCCATACTTCCCCGGTTAGCTGCGCACCATGATTTAGTCCCCTTTTATCTAGCTTATTTTTATACAAGAACTTTAGATCTATTGTGCTTTTATTTATAGCTTATTACTAGTCCTTTAAGCTCCCAAGATTTTATAGCTTATCTCCCTTATTTAGTTAGCTTAAATTAGGCTTAAAGTTCCCTTTTTTCTGTTTTCTTTTAAAACTGTTAATATAGCTTAAGTAATTTCCAGCTTATTTTAGGGCTTATTCTAGATACCTTAGCTTATTTAGGACTCCCCTCTCCTTATTAACTGTCCCCCATAGATTTTAGCTTATTTTGTTAGCTTAAATCCCAATAAGAAAGAAAAATAAGCCATAAGCTTATTTAGTTTCTGTCAGTCCAAAAGCTTAATTTTCTGGCTTATTTAGTGGATTTCAGACATAGTGCTTATTATGAAAAATGTTGCCATTAAGCCCCTCTATAAGTTTGCTTTTTTGAGTTTTGGCTAATAAGCCATTAGGACTTAGTTTGCATATCGGGTTCCACCTCAGGGACCAATTGTGTAATTCTCTCTTTTATAGTTAGCATTGTTAGTCCCCCTTGTCAGTTTATTGTTTCCCCGTTAGTCCTTGTGTTTTAAACCACAGTTACGTGCTTTAGTTATTTTATTTAATTAAATAAATTAATTAGGTTAACAAATTTACAATTAGTTCTTAATTACTTTAAGTTCAAACAAGACAACTTGTTGGCATTTTTTATATTTTTAGAAGGTTAACTTTTTACGTTATTCACTAATTGGTATTTTTACAGAATTTTACTATAACTTTTTAATTTTTTTGTGACTTTTTCTATTTTTACTTAGTTTCTTTTAATGTGAGGTTTATTAATCCTTTAAAAAATTCATGAAAAAAAATCTCATATTATGAAAGAAGAGAAGAGATATCGCTCTCTTCTTCTTTTGGTTGTGGGTGTTTGTGATCCAATTTCCCCGAGACGGAAACCATGAGGATTTATATTTTTTCTTTTTATAAAATTTTCTTTTGTCATTTGTGTTCTAGAAAAATATAAAAATTAGTCTATAGGCTTTAATTTTCTAATTTCAGTCTTAGACCCCCCGTTTTTACCGTTGCGTTTTAACCGTTTTCTTTTCTCGTTTAGCATTCAAACGACCACCGTTTTTATTCAGTTTTTTTTTTCATTTTTGAGATTATCTAATTACACTTAATTAGAATATAATTTTGATTTTTAAATTTAATTTAGCATTTATTTTCGTATTTTCTAGTACATTTAGGTTTCCCGATACTGATATCTGTTCCCCGTATTTTACAGTATTGTATTTAATTTTATGGATATCCCTATAACTAATTTTGTTTCCCGTACTTTTTAAGATCCCATTTCCTATATCTAATCGCGCGTAACTTTAAATTAGGTTTTATTTAATAATTCTAATTATATCAGTCTGTTTTCCTCATATCTAAATATTCTCCATCATTCAATTTTCTCACTCAAAACCAGATTACTTTCAATTCATACTTAGATCTTGTATTATTTCTTATCCTTTTAGTGTGGAATTTGACCTTTGCTTGTCAAGGCATCGGAATTATCAGGACTCGAAATTAGGGTTGCTATATAAGCTTGTTTTACTACATCCCACGAATCAAGCAGGTGTTGTGCGCGCCGTTGCCCGGGGTGAGGCATTTGCTAAGTTACCTACTTGGGGTTTGTTCGAACTATCTTACTTAAGTGGCTTTGTCCTAAGCGTTACCTGCCTTGGCTTACGTCTCCTACTTTACTAACACGGTCTTTACTTAAAAATTCGATGGTATCCAACTTTTACAACTGAACCTTGTCTTATTAATAATATATCATATTAAAAAACACAAAAATATGTTTCTTTCTCTTTTTTTATTTAATAACATATCATAGAAAAAATTAAAACAACCAAAAAAGACTCAAAAATATAAAGAAAATTTACACCCATACAAAATATAAAATTCACAATTCTTCGGTATAAGAAATACCAAATAATATAATATTTCTCCACTTGGAGGTATTATCATAAAACAAAGTTCCCGTGACACTGCTAATTCCCAATCGATACAAAGAGTTTAAAACACTGCCTTCCTGTGTCCACTTAAGATTACCGCCGCAACCTCAATTCTGATTCAACTCACTATAAGAATGGGTATAGTCAGGGAGGGTTGTCCTAGGCAAACTCACGACCCGAAAGGAGAAATAAGCTTCGCGCTATTCCTATCTCCTTCCGCTCCAACCTGTGCGTTTTTCATTCTGAGGCAGCACCGTGAAGTAAGATCGATGAATTTGGCGTAAGTGTCTATCCTTGTCCGTTTAAAATAGATTTGTATATAATTTAAAATCCGAAAATCCAAAAAATTAGTGTAACTTCCCTTTTTTTATTTCCATTTGTGCATAGCGCACGAGGTGAAATAATTCGATCTCGTCCCGTGCAGCAAATCCTCGCACCACCACAGAAACCACCGTTGTCTATCGGACCTCTTCGTATAGAATACCCAGTTCCAGGAAAGATCAGTACCGTACAGAGGGCCCAATGCAGACACTCGAACTATGGCTTCAAAATTGCTCCAAGCACCCACCGAAGGGTACGAGAACGCAATCCTATTCCTGAAATTGTGGCAAAACAATTTTCTGAACTGAGTCAATGTTAAACTTCATATCTCGTCCAGAACAAAACATTTTTTTCCTTTTCGGATCAAGGACAACACGAAGCACCCGCATGCTCATACCGTTACTTCAACATGATCACCACACCACAATGAGGCACCACCAATGTTCCAATTTCACTACGATAACACATATGCTTGTTCATTCCACTATCAAACTGAGTGCAAGCCCGAAATATGGACTAGAAAAAGAACCCCCTACACGATCCTAATTCAATCTCTGGGACAGATCTTGTATCCAAATGCAATCAATCAGTTTTTCCCTCCTCTAAAACGCACAATCTTCGCAATGAGATCACCAATTTCAGCAAAGGTGACGATGAATCGTTTTATATTTGAAGGCTTGGATCATTTCAATGATCATACTTAGGGCATGTCCACAACCATGGACATTCTCAGAATTCAGCAACTTATACATTCTATATGTGCGTGGTGAATATAGGATGATCAAGATCATTGTAAGCTTAGACTACAGAGAGCCATGGTGGAAACTTTTTGGGGGACAAAAAATCACGCGGATATGGTTTAAAAAATCATTCGAGAGTAAGCCAAAGGTTTCGTCAAACAACATCTAAGCAGTGTTGCACAAAAGGAAATAAAAACTCTTTCCACCCATAGCTGTTTCAAATCGGATTTACTGAACTAAAGGATATTGTCCGAAGCATTGCCGTAGACAAGTGAAGAACCAAGCTCCTGCTTCTATTCTTCTCCAGCACCTGCACCTGTCAAAGCTGTTGAGCTCAAGGATGTGTTTACTATGCGTGGTGCACCATTCTCACAACAAAAACTGTCCAGCCACTCATGCAATACGTTTATACGGGACAACATCGTCTGAGTATCATGTCACATAGACCGCTCAAGCTAATTACTAAAACAAGTAAGCTCCAATTTCCGACCTCAAATTGTTGCAAATTCTCCCAAAGATTAACCTCCAGGTTTTTTCCCACCCTGTCAGAAACTCTCAAGCTAATAATGCTTACAATTTTCCACACACACGGGGGAATAACTTTAACCAAAACCGGGAGAGTAATTTAACCATAAACTGAGGATGAGAGACACACTTTAAATCCAGTCAAATTTCATACAGAATCAACTAACACATAGATCACCACCAGGTTTAATCAGAGAGCGAGCGCGATGCGAGCGAGCGCGAGACCCCCGTCCTCAGACACACAGTGTCACTCACAAGAAACGATTTTAGGAACACTACTCAGGCTAAATGATGCTATCAATGAGAACATGCAACATAACCATCCAAAACAGGGTCCAGACAGAGCAAATCGATAACAAACAAATTAGAATAAGCAAATGGCAAATCTCTGACTGATATGTTGATCTTAAGTATTTGTCTAACACTGCCAATCACTTACCCCTAAGCTTCTACGCACTTTCAGGGTCTGGGACACTCCCTGGTCAACAACAGACACTAAACCCTAACGAAAGACTCTAAAAAGTGTATCCTTACCCGAATAGCCGTGTTGCCATACATACAGGACCTTTCACAAGTTCCTTACTAACTCTTTCAGTAGTGAAGCCAATAACCGAAGCGTAGCCGACTACAGACCAATGTGCAATGCAACTCCTTACTCTGCGGGGTGCAGCACACACAGTAACCACCTCACGTGATGCTCAGCGAGAAGTGGCGACACACAGGTGGGGTAGCGGAAAGGTGGGGTGTGTTCGCTTGCCGACCACTCTTGGTAGGTTGGTCAGGGGTTAGGGGTGGGCTGGGGCGTTGATATCAATGGATTAGCGCAAGGAGTAGTTAAAGGAGAGTGAGTGGGCGGGTACAATAGTTCTTTTGGAGAGGAAGCGATAATACTTATCTAAACCAATCACACGAATACTTTAGAGACAGCATATCTCTTGATACATAGTACCCTGCATGAGGGTGTGAGAGCTATAGTCCAGGACTTCTAGTCTATGGAGGTTCACAGCACGAATAACACAATATTTCCACCTCCTCGATAAACGGAGATCTATTCGTCGTTCACTCTCATATAGCCTTCTCTGCAGTTGAGGTCTGTGATATCTGAAACTGGAAAGCGGTAATTCTCAGAGCAGTTTTTTTTCTTCGTTGAGCTAGTCTATTTTCCCATAGAATACATCTCACTACATAGGCGAGACTGAAAGTCAGAACACACACACGTAGTTCGCAGATGAGCAGTGAATCTATACGAGCTTACTCACTTATAGAGAGGTGGGCCGCCGGGTGTAGATCTATTGCGTCTGCTCGCGGTATGTACTGTCAGAAGTAGTAGTTATTGTAGATGAGGTAAGATCAAAGAGGAGTGGTGGGGGGAACTTTTTTTTGACCATATTATGTCGTTCACTATATTAGTGGGTCTGGGTGAGGACTAGGAATTATGTTAAAGATTGATAGAGGAAGGATTGAGGTGTATGGCGAGAGAGTGGTGGGGAGCGGAGGTGTGGTGGAGCGGGGGGGGGGGTAACCAAAGTGTAAAAGTATTATCGGGTATTCAACAGTGAATTGGTTTTATGGTTTACATAAATACAATCAGAGACTTTGCAGGTAAATATAGAGAGGGCAATCAGATGGACGAAGAAACATGGATTAGAGAGGTAGTACGTAAATTGAGGAATGATGATGCGTACTAAGTTTGGGACAAATAGAGATATGATCTGAGAGATATGATATTCTTTAGGGACACACATACAGAACTATTAGAGGTAGAACAGGATGTTTCTTGGGACTTAGACGGACTCATGATGAATGGCGGGTGGTCTGAGATAGACTAGTACATGTATAGTGAATGGTCATGATGATTATGGGACAATCTAGGGAGGAGCCAGTCTTATTCTATCACTGAGAGAATTAGCATTGTGGTGGTAAAGTTGTGCGAGAGCGGTAGCACAATATTATTATAGTATCTTTTATGGGCGTAGAAAGTATTTAAGAGTAGACAATACCATCAAACAGAAGTCAATCTTGTTCAACTTAGGAGACTTTGATACGGTTCGTTATACCAATGTCGGATGTTGCACGATTGCCTGCTCTGTTTAGGCTGAGAGAAGAGATTACGGCGGGGTGGTGGGGGGGTGCGGATTTCGAAAATCTCTATAGTTGGCACACACTGTGATATCAGGAGATCTAATGATATACGTAGAGAGACTACGGTTAGAGCTACACTCATTGTTAATGTAGTGTGTCACGTAGGGCAGGCGTGTGCTTCGAGGGGTAAGGACACACGGTAGAGGTAGGTTGTGATTAATAGGGTTGGGGGGGGAGGGGTGGGGGGGTGGAGCTGGTATAGAGTGTGAGGTTTTGTAGAGGATTGGATTAGAGAATGTGAGGTATGTAATTATTATTGGTGTGTGTATTGTGATAGGTTGATATCTTTTATTTTGATGTTTTTAAGGGGAGACACAGGGAGTATGTGTGATGTAGATATGAGAGCGAGTTCATGATAGTGAGTTATTGAGGTGGGGTTGTGGGGGAGGTGGGTGGGGGGATGAGGTATGTGGGGTGTAGGGGAGTTTGTTTGGGAAGGGATTTTATGTGGGGGTCTGGGGAGTGTGTGGGGGGGGGGTGGGAGTGTGAGAGTGTTGGTTTGTAGTAGTTGGAGGTGTGTTTGGGGTTTGTGGATATCTGGGGGGGGGTGACATTTGTGTTGTGTATATTGAGTTGTGGGGTGTGATCTGAGCGAGGATGGGTGAGATGGATGGGTGGTTGTGTGGGTATTGAGTTGGGTAGTGGAGTATTGTTGAGGTTATTAGGTTAGGGTTTGTTTATGGGTTAGGGTGGGTGGGGTGGGGGGGGAGGGGTTATGTTGGGTGGGTTTTAGAGAGATTATGGATGGTTGTGTGGGTTTGTGAGGTGTGTGTGATGTTTATTATGGGTAGGATTTATATTGTTGGAATTGAGAGTTAGAGATAGATATGAGTGTTTGAGATAGTTGGTTTGGGGGTGATGTGCCACGAGTGTGTGAGTTAGGTTTGTTAGTATATATCTGAGTATCATGGTGGTGACGGTGGGTGGGTGGTATGTTTTTTGTGAGGTACTGGGGTTTGGTGTGAGTGTGTGTCACACGATGTAGAGTAAGGTGGGGATTGGATGTGTGGTGATGGTTGGGTGTGGTTGTGGGGTGATTTTGGTGTGATGGTAGTTTGGTATATTTATATGATACTTATGAGTATGTTAGATAGTAGTTTTTATACAGTTTGTGTGAGTAGGATAGTGGTTTGTATGAACTTAAGTTCACTCTAGGGATGAGATAGATTTTTGTTTTGGTTAGATACATTGATTTATGTGAAATATATGTAACTATATTTATAATTAATAAATAAGATTTTTTTGTTTTTATGGATTTTTATTGATTTTATTAGTTAAAGTTGATTTGTTTGAGGGGATTTTTTATATGATTTTGTTGAGATTTTATGTTGTGAGGATTAAAATAAGTAAGATTAGAGGTTTTTGGAAAGTTAAATTATTGTTTTATTGATAGTAAATTGGGTAGGTGTTAAAGATTGACATATTATAATGAAAAACCAAACCATGTTTTGTGTTCGTTTTAGTTTTGTTCGTTATTTTGTGCCTTTGTCAAAGCTTTGCCATACTCCGGGTTCCTTTTAGATGAGCGGTTATACACAGGCCTAACTGTACCAAAAATTACGCCATTCTGAACGTGCAAATTCCGAAGACTACCTAACAAATATTCCTTACCCTCAAGACAACAATCAAAAAATCAGAAAAAGCTACATAACCAAAAAAAAAAAAAAAAATTTTTTCAAAATAGCGTGTTCAAATTGCGTATTGATATAATTTTGGCGATCTTAAGCTATTGTTTATTAATTACAAGATTTTGCTTCCTAACGATTAGGATTTGTTAATAATAAATAAAAAAAAATGGGGGCTTTTTCCTAAAAATTAATGAAAATTCATTGAACAAGAAATTGCTCGCCGATCCTCTTAAAAAGCTTCCCGAAAAAGCTGAATCCGGGTAAATTATTCCTATTATTCTTGTTGATTTCCAGGAATAGAGATATGTTAGCTTGGCAATCTTGGTGCGAGCATAATCTAATGCCCCTTTAATCGATTTGGAAAAAAACTTTTTTTTGCCCAACTTTCACTGAATCAATGACTTTAGAGTTTAGCGACCGATCCATATCTCACCCTAAGGTCCTAGCGAAGAACTACCGTGTAAAGTTGGAAAATTCCACTTTCCGCCGATTTTGATATTGTCGATTTCGAAGAGCCGATCCCCGAGTACCTCGATACCTTGGAAAAGGATCAATTTTTGAAAACCCGTCGTACCTGTAAGTTGAGTTTACGAAGGAAAAGAAATCTCCTTCGTGTGGACAACTGAAGCCGTCACTTTCAATTTAGACCAAACCATGAGAAATATTCTCTACGTATGACAAATCGTAAACCGAATTGAACTCATGAATGAAATTGTTGAGGAGTGAGGCTCCGTAATTAGATATAGGATTTCCTAGTGAGATTTTTCAAGTCGCAAATCCCACTTCGACGTCCAAGCCCCCCCGTTTTTAAAAAAACCCCCTTTTTTTTTTCCGACTTTACTATGGAAAGTAATTGAACTTATCTTTTTTTTAATTTGGGAAACCAATAATTCCCCCCAAAATCTCTTTGGAAAGTGATCATGATAATTAGATGATCCTATGAAGACATTTATTTCGTGAACAATTGTTAAATTGATGGACTCCGTTTTAAAACTTCCTCCATGGACCTTAAGGCAAAGTGAAGTTACTGAGTCAAATCTTCAATTGAAGAGCCTCCAATTAGAGTTAAAAGAGTTCCAGCCTCATTTAAAAAAAAGGAATTAATTTGGCCCCCCCCCTTAATTGGAAATAACGTAAGTTTACCCTTATCATACAAAAGGTTTAAAAAACGATCAAAAAGAAGCGCCATTAATGTCTTAAATCTCATAGAACACTGTGCCATTGCATGGAAAAGGACCGATAACCAAGGTATCGAACCCTCGTTTTTGAACCATAAGATTTTGATGGAAGACGATTGTAAACCATCGGTGCAAAGTCAAAGACGGGTGAACCCGAAAATTCATGAAGTCATTAAGAAGGAGGTGATTAAACTTCTTGATGCCGGAATGATATACCCGATCTCCGACAGCCCATGGGTTAGTCCAATCCATTGTGTCCATAAAAAAGGAGGAATGACCGTCGTTGCAAATGAAGAGAATGAATTTACTCTTCGACATCGCAGAAACTACGTCTAGTTACCCAACCCGATGGAGAGGTATGTATCGATTATAGGAAGCTTAACCGCAGCACATCGTAAAGATCAATTTTTCTCTCCCTTCATGATCAAATGCTAGAACGTTTAGCTGGCAATGAATTTTATTGTTTCTTAGATGGTTTTTTGGGATATTTTCAAATTCCAATTGATCCTCAAGATCAAGAGAAAATGACGTTTTAACGTGGCACCGTTAAAATAACGGTACTTTTGCTTATCGCGTAAGTCCATTCGGATTATGAAATGCTCCTGATACTTTTCAACACAAGCTTAGATTGTGCGATTTTTCACAACATGATAGACAATAAAGACAATGGAGTGTTTATGATCATTTCCGTTTCTCGTGATAGTCTCTATGATTCATGTCTTATAATCTTGAACAATGTTAAAAAGATGTGAAGACAAACAAATCTTTCCTTAATTGCGAGGAAAATTCATTTCATGTGTACAAGAGAGCGTAAATATGTGTTTTAAAGGGTCATTAGAGATATCAAAGTTACTGGGATGAGGTTGACCGAAAGGGGGCGCAAGATAATCTGGACAATGTGATAGACGTAAAAACTTGCTCCTCATTTCCGACTACCAGACAAAGGAGATTACAAGTTTCTTAGGTCATTAAGCGAGGGGATTTTACCCGTCGTTTCATTCAAGACTTTTTCCAGATTCTTCTAGACCAATTAACCTTCTCACTTCTCCGAAAAAAGACACATCCTTGTTGTATTATCTCAAGTATTGTATCAATGCTTTCGAAACCCTTTAAGAAAGAGCTTACCTGAATGCATACCACTTCTTATTGTCCAATTGGAACCTACCTTTTGAATTAATGTGTGATGTGAGCGATTTTTGAGCGATTTTAGTGTGGTTATCTGGACATATCGTAAGATGAAGGCATTTATTCAACCAATTTCATTATGCTAGTAAAACTTGACAGCGAAAGCTTTATTTTCCTATTACACTACAACAGAGAAGTCAGAAATTTGCTTCCCGTAATTTAATGCTAATTTTTGAAAAGTTTTGTCCAGCGCCATTAGTCTGCTCTATTCTAAAACATTGTTTATAAGCCAATGCCCACTTCACTTTGAATACCTTCATGAACAAGACAAGATGCCAAACCTAGGTTGCATCGATGGGGTTTTACATTTTACATGAGATTCACATCACCATTCGTGACAAGAAAGGAAAGTGAAAATACTAGCCGCGATCATAGTTGTCAAGCACTCGAGAATCCTACAAAGATGTGTCTTTTAAGTTAAATTTCTTGGAAGACAAAGACATCAAACAACATATTTCCTTAGAAACATCTTGGAGTTTATATCAAACGAGAAGTACCACCCATGGGTTGGCCGATTTTGCAAACTACCATGCGGGGAATTGTTATATCATAACTAAGGAATGTCAAACTACAACAAAAGAGGAAAATTTACATAAGACGTAAAAACAATATTTCTGGGATGATCCCACCTCCGTTTCGTATAAGTGCGAATCTAGATATCATTCAATGAGGTGTGTATATGAGGACTACGAAGCTCTTGAGAAATCCTCAAAGCTAGTCATGAAGAACCCACCGGAAGAAGGGCCATACATCATGCCATCTCACCGCATCGAAAAAGTATTTGATCGCCAGGTTTCTTTTTGGCCCACTATATATCACAGATGCTTGCCATATTCGAATGATCAAATCTTGGTGATACGTGCCCACGACAAGCAAAATTTACCTCAACGAGATGAAATCCTCAAAACCACTAATCTACAGTTTGGAAATCTTTGTAGTATTGCACGAGAGGGAATTGCGATTTTAATGGGACCTATAGTTTTTTCCATCAGCAAGAGGAATAAGTATATCCTTGAGCAGTCGACATACTTTCGCAAAACTGTGGGCGTTTGAAATTCAAAGCGCACCCCATCAAACGTATCTGCTCCGATAGTATTTGTGATAACTTCTTTTAAAGTCTCTTTATTTATCTTCTCGATTTAGAACAAACCGAACATATAATAACGATCGTGGACCTCAGCTTTTTGTAATGAAAAAAAAAATCAATTAGCCAAAGTCATTATAAATATGGAGTCACAACATCGGTGATTAACTACACTTACCACCTCTCTAAAACAAGTGGTCAAGTCTTAAGCACCGTTCAACATCGTGGTCTTATTGCTTAAATGTTCTAGAAAGTACTGGTGAGGACTGGTGAAAAACCGTGCCTCATGGTCTGACAAGCTATGACGATGCTTTTTGGCATCCGAACTTGCTTAGCAAAACACCGATCGGATGCACACCCTATAACTCGTTTATGGAGAGACCTTGTCCAATTACCCGGTCGAATTCGAACACAAGACAAAAAAGCCAATAATATTGGGCTCTTAAACACGATAAATTTTGAACTATCTAAAACCGCGAGTGACAATCAGAAGCTACTAAAGCCAAAAAAAAACCCCCTAAAAAAAACTCAGAACTAACTAACGAGCTTTGCGAGAATTAAGCTTGAAAAGAATTTCATTGATTTTACAAGAGAGGACGAAGACGCTTCACAGACTCAATGATCAGATCGAATCTCAATGTTGGTGATCAATGTTTATACTCTTAAACATCTCGTTTTAAACGATTACTCTCCAGAAGCTAAAACTTTTTGGTCGGCAGACCTTTCACTAATCACCCTTAATTTTTCTTACAGAACACGTGGAATTTAACTTAACCCGATGGCCCGAAATTTCAAAGTAAAAATGGGGCACCAAGTGTGAAAAATTTACTTCTCGGGAAGGGGACAAATAAACCAACCCCAGGTAGTCCCGGACATCCACACTCTCCCTAAGGATATACAAATTCAGGGATCGAGTCAGCTTGCGACTCGTACCAAAAACAATCCGCTTCATGGGAGTTTTCACCCCATGCTGATCTATTTTCCTTAAATAATGTTTGATTGTTTGTGGCTATCCTCTTCGGTTTCCTTGTTGTTGTTTGTTGTTTGTGTGATTTTTGCAAGGATTTGCACCACAACGATTTTTAAAGCCTCTCGTGTCCGGTGGTTGTTGTCCCCGTTTCAAACCTTTTTATTTTCACCAAGCCCCCTTTCCTTACGTTTGTTTGAAATTAGTTTGGGGAAATCTGATATCTTTTCATCTTATCGATTTACGTTTATCTTTGCATAATTCATAAACGGCTTAGATTTACGTAGAGACCCGCCTTTAAACATTGAGGACAATGTTTCGTTTTAGTTTGGGGAGGGAATCTATCGATTTGATGTTACCTGTTTATTGTTTTGTTCTCACGTACCCGTTTTCCCACAAAAAAAATAGCAAAAATTTTAAAATTTTAAGATCTTATTTGTAGGAAATAATAAAAAATAAAAAAATATTAGTAGTTGAAAAGAAAAAGAAAAAAAGAAAAAAATATATATAAGTGTTAAGACAAAAATATAGGTTTTCCGTTGGTAAGAATAAGAAGTAATTTTTGACCCGATAGAATGTGTAGAGTTCTAGCTATCTCCCTTAACAATTAATGATGATAGTTGGTGCTAGTCTCATGTAGACTTTAAACATGCTAGACTTGAATCGTTAGTAAATGAAGACTTGTGCTAATCTCAAGTAGATTTTAAATTGACCGACTTGATATTTTACGATAGGCAAGTATTCTGCAATTCTTTTATTAGAGAGAATTTTAAATTGCAAAGAATAAGAGAAGATAGTGGTTGATTACGAGTTAGGATGCTAGAACAAGGGTTTATTTGGAAAACTTAAAGGCTATAGTAAGAATAACTTGTGGTTTTCTTCCCCCGGATTCTAAAATGATTAATTATACTGTTCTCTTTAAATTTTTACAAATTTAGAGTTTTACCACATCTTATATAGTCTAATCAACATATTCAGCAAAAAAGCTTTATCGAATGATAATAGTTAATCTTTTAAATAAGAATTTTAGTTCAAATTTATAATTTGGTTTTCTAAAACAATTTTTTTCTAATTTGCAAAAAATAATGTGTATGAATTTAGTAATTAAAAAAAACAATGAAAAAAAGGAAAAAATAGTATTAGTGAATAAAAAGGATGCAAGTGTATAAATCCTCTAGTGTTAATAATTAATAACAAACTCCATCGCATAAAAGAACATGGGCATTGTCTGGTTCGCTCCGATGTGACATCGAAAAAAAGATGGAGTGAATGTATATTTAGGGTTGTATCATAAAAGTACACGAGCTCTTGTCGGAGGCGTGGCCGATGTGTCGTCGAAAGAAAAAGTGATACCAATTCCTAGCCTAATAATGTAAATAGAAATAATAATGTTGCAAAGTTAGAAAATAAATAGTAAAAGTTTCATTTTCTAAAACCAAGGTATTCTTTTGAACTAAGGTTTGCAAAAGTCTACAAGGCTTTTTCATCGGAAGTTCATGCGTTTCGATTAGTATTCTCCGGATGGGGTGTCAAAAGCCTTAGCACTTACCCGATGACGGTGGGATTGCTAGAGAAGAAAGTCATTCATGGGACAAGTGAACCAACGATGTCTTAGCTAAGGAGGTTTTTGTTTGCTTTGAGTTGTGATTCTACTAAGTGATTAACATATTTGCCCAAAAGGCCCATGTGTAAAGCTTGGTCGGATTTCAACTATCTAAATATGTGGATTTAATGGTTTAAATTAATTTGAACACACACACCTAAATATATGATTTATGTCGGGAAGAGGAATTCACAAGTTGTAATTATAAGTAGTCTTAGCATCTTAGTTCGTAATCAATAGTGATCTTATTTTTAAGCTTAGCATGGGAAAAGTGAAAAATCGGGGATGATAAAGTTATCTTTTAGACACTTAATTGTGCTTTTTGTTCTATGATCCTTAAAGTTACCAATAAGGTAATGAAATCATTACATTATGTCAACACAAATAAGTTGTAGTTAGGTAGCTAGTTATCAAGAAAAAATCATAAAAAGAGAAAAATCTTTGAAAATGGGAAGTCGGGTGTTTTATAGCTTGTGATCTCTTAGCTCTCTCAACAAAACTCTTTGCTACTTTTCAAAGGTTTAGTTTGGGGAAGTTTCGAGGTATTTGGTTATAAGGCATGTGATATTGCGTGAGGACACACAATGGTTTAGTTTGGGGAATTTTGATAAGTGTAGAATACACATATCCATTTGTACCTAAAATAACCCAATTAAACCCAAAACAGACAAAAATAGCAAAAATGTGCTTGTATTTGTGTTTTGTGTGTGCAGGTACGGATATACCAAAAATCACAAGAAAACAGTCAAAAACGGGCAAGCACGGGCACGAGAATCAGAAGAGTACAAAGCCGAAGCCAAAGAATCAAAGCCGAAGCCAGGAAAAGTCAAGCCCTCAGTCAAAGTGGTCAAAACATGGTCAACAAAAGTCAACAAGACCCCATAATATTCCATTTTTTACCCTCAAGTTTCATAAATGTCCAAAAATGACCCCTCACCACTTATTGGGCCCTTAAAACCTTATTGGGCCTGAAATACCTTGAATAACCTTACCCGGATCCAAAAAGCCCATCCATTAAGCCCAAAACCTAGCCCATTCTCTTTTTAAATAAACCACAAGGGCTAGTTTTGCAATTTCCCAAACTGTTTTAAAAGTAGAAATGAGAAAACAAAAGAAAGGGACTAAAAATGACATAAGGCCAAAGTTTAAACCATTTTTACCCCGTTTTCAGTTATAAAAAAACACGCGAATCCTAATTACTGTTCATCTCCTTCTCCATTTCACCAAGCAGTAAAAAGAGAGGGCAAATAGAAATTGAGGGCTTAATTGGACAATTCATGGGGTCGTATACATGATGGCAGGGTTAGAAAAGTAATCTCAAAGGGCTCTCACTAATCACTCAAGTATGGATCACACGACAGCCATGGTGAAAGCACAAATAATAGTGGGTTTTGTGCTAATCTACTCACAAGAACTAGCACAACATGTCACATCAAAGAATGACATGCTGGCAATCCTCAGGTGTCCACAATGTGATCCAACGGCTCAAGAAAGAGATCAATAATGAAATGAAAAATGAAGGGTACGGATTGAAAGCTTGGAAAGAGACTCAAGAGGCTAGAAGGAGGCAGGCTATAAATAGCCCTCACACACTTCACACACAAGGAGGTAGCTTTTAGGATATATTTAGCTAATTTCAACTTTTAGCTTAGATTTACTTAAATCTTGTAATTTCCTTTTAAATATTGTAATCAAGTTTTTCAATTAATGAATTCAGATAGTGTTTTTTATCTATTTAAAGCTCTATTTTGTTCAATAGACATAAGCTTTCATTCCTACAAGTTATTAAGCAAAAAATTCAATAGAGCACTATAAGCTTCTCAAGAAGGCTTTAAGCTCTTACTGGAGCTTAACTGTACCTAATCTTACTAATAACATAAAATCAATTACAAAACCTATTTACTTTGATAAGGATGTGAGCTTTTTGGAAGAGGGATCTAAAGGGAAGGATCCCTAGTGACATTTACCCTAGCTTATTAATAAGCTAGGGAGCTTGTAGCTGCTCTTAAATGAGACATCTTGTTTAGCTAAGAGGATTGAGTAAGTTTCCTTTATTTTTCCTTTAGTCCTTTAAATTTCCAGGTAGTCAAATTCTTATTAGCTTATAGTTGGTTATTGCTAAAGATATCTTGCTTATTTGTGTAATTAGTGTATATATTGTGCTTTATATATCTATGTCTTATCTCTATCTTTTAAGTTTAGTACTTAGAACTTCATAGTATTCCAATTTCTGTCATTAAAAAACTATAAATCCAAAAATAGTAGAAAAAGTTTTAAACCTTAGAATTATTGTCTTATTAGCTGATTGATATAGGTTTAATAGGTGTGATATACGCTAGTTAATATTGCTTTATGGATTTATTAGTTAGAAATTCATAAATCTTAGCTAAATCATTCTGTCGGGATAGTTTGAAAGGGGTGTTTGTTTAGGTTATTTTGACAATTAAAAGTCAAAGATAATTAGTGAAAGTTTTTATCAGTTGAGGTTTGATAAATAAATCTTTTTTCAAAAGAAATTAGAAAAGATTAGTTTTAAGTAAAAATGATTTCTGGGCTTATTCTGTTTTCTCCGCACTAGGGGGAGGTTTTTGTGTAAAAGTTGATTGCCAAAATTTGATTTAAAATCTTTGAGCCTTTGTTTGTAGTTGAATTATGTCTACACACTCACCTTGAGTGTGTCTAGACCAAGTTGAACCACTAAGTTATCCTGCACCATTGGTTTTGTGTTTGTGCAAAAGTTGCAACCCAGCAGGGAACAACTCAGTTTTGCAGGTTTACCCATTTGATAACCTGCACTTGTTGTTTTTGCATTTTGCAAAGTGCATCAGCAGGAACATATCAGTTCCTGCTGTCACTTTTGTTTCAATTCTTAGCTAGGCAAACATAACTTTTAGGAGCTCATATTTAGGTTTAAGTTAGTTTTAATATAGCTTAATATAGAATAATGCTTAGTTTTAATTCCCTAGCTTATTTCCTAGCTTTAAATTAGCTGTCAAAAAGCCAAAAATACTCAAAAAGCCAAAATAGTAGGTTAGAAATTTAGCTTATTAAAATTTTGAATCCTAGCTTAAGGTGGTAGAATTTATAGCTTAAATAGATAGATAATAATCAGTTTTATAAGTTTTCAGTAGCTTAAAAGTAGTTTAAGCATTTATTTCTTTTCATTTATAGATTAGGCATATCACAAGCTCATTAGAACTTTTCTCCTTTTACAATTTGAACTAATGTTGAGTTTTTTATAGCTTATTTTCTAAAACCAAGGGTTAAGCCCCACTTTCTGAGGTCAGCTGATAAATAAGTTCTTATTGAGCTTATTTGTGGCTTTTAGATATAAGTCTTTTCATTAAAGTTGTTCTCCTCAATACAACTTTTCTCTTTTGAGTTTTTCCTAAAAATCACTTTTTTAAACTTCAACTTATTTAGGGGCTTATTAGGATTTTGGTTGTCATCGGGTTGGGCCCTCAGGGACCATTCTTGTAATTTTTCTATTTTAATTGTTTCTTTATTGATCCTTGCCTGTTAGTTACTTTAGCTAATTTAGTCCTTTTCCCTTTTGCACCATTAGTCCCTAGGATGGTTATTAATTAGTTTTAATTAGTTTTAATTAATAATTAGGGTTAGATTTTAATTAGTTTAATTAGTCTTTAATAAAAAGTAAAAAATTAGGGCTTTTATTTTTATAAAATTTCTGCACACTTTCTTTATTTAGTGTAATTTTTATAATATTTTTAGGATTCTAATTTTAATAATTTTATTATTTTTTATAGTTTTTAATTAGTTTAAATCTTTAAAAAATCATATCTTTAAATCTAAAAAGCCAAAAATAGTAATTCTTTTTTCTAAAATTTTCTTTTTACTTATTTTATTTAGGAAAAATTTAAGTTCAATTATTTTTATATTTTTTTTATATATTTTCTAGGATTTAATTAGTTTTAAATAGTTTTTAATTCTTTAAAAAAATCAAAAATAATCTAAAAATATTTTTCTTTTTCTTAAAATTTTCTTTTTTCATAATCTAGGTTTATAAACTTAATTTGCAATTTTAAAGTTTTAATTTAGTAGGTTTGCTTAATTGTCGCGTTTTAATTGTTTCCCGTATTTGTTTAATTGTTTAGTGCCTTTAATTTTCCATTTTAATTGTTGTTTTTTTTATTTAGTAGTCATAGCTTATCAAATCATCTATTTTCTTATTCAAATCATAATCCGGACTTAAACGAGGTTTCAATTTCACTAGTCGTTGGGGAAACGACCCGGGTGATCATACTTGCCCGGTAATATACGTATTCTATATATATCTTTGTGAGTGGAATTGTCCAAGGGTTACTTGGGGATTTCCTTAATTTCTCTATAAGTATATTATTTTATATGTATGTAAAACTACTATCAGTTTTTGGCGCCGTTGCCGGGGACTAGTGTTTAAGATTCCTTCGTTTTTAGTTTATTTGGTTTGAAGATCCTTTCACCCTCGAAAGTTTCATTCTTGTTTTATAATTCAAAAATCCAAAAAAAATCATAAAATATAAAAAGTAAAAAATATTTTCCTTTTCTTTTTAGTATAAGTAAAAGATAAAAAAAAATAGAAAAATCAAAAATATAAAAAAAATCTTCCTTTTTAATTAAGAAATAAAAGTCACCAATTGGTAAAAATACCAAAATATAAATGACAGTCAACCACCTGGGGCCATAAACCAATGCTGCCTCATCTCTCATGACTTTGAAATAAGGGCAACATTGAGATTTGACAACTACAAAGAAATAAAAATATTGGTCAAGTACAACATGAATTAAAAAAACAAATTAATTATGTAAAATAAAGATTTAACTTTTATGTGTTTACCGGTCCAAATAGACAATCATAATCAAATTTCTTAAACTTTTTAACGTTTGACCAAGCAAGACCACGTGGTATCACGTTCGCCTTTTTAGACCACAATTTTTTGCCGTTTAGGTAACTCTCCAAAATCCATATCTATAGCAAAATAATGCGGTTAACTATAGAATTTGCTACAAAACATTATTATACAAAAGCAGAGTTACTTTAACTATAAAAAATATTAACAATATAAACTTGTCTAACCTTGAATGCCCAAGCAAACCCGTATAGATTGTATGTGGCATTGAAATTTGGGTTTTTCTTTAGCTCAGCCAAATGATGTTCGGTATGTTTAGAAACCACATTTATAGTCTTTTTATAAAATTTATCCCACGTGTATTCACCCCAAGGAAAAGTATTCCAAGCATCAACATCATCCACCAACCACATTATATGTTTCGTCAAGAAATTCCTTTTCTCTTTACCCATAAACACTAACTCACTAGCAATCAACAGACACAACCGAACCGCATATTCATCCAATATTTTTAACCAAGTATTCCTATATCTCTAAAAACCTCTCAAAGATCAAAGAGCCTGTTACTTATCTTGAAACCATTTGTTGTTTTATTTTCTGAAAAATGTCGATTGAAAAAAGGACTCATTGTACCATGTTTTTCTGAAACATTGCCAAATCGAAACCCGGTTATCAAACAAAATTCTTTCTGACCAAACTCTAACCAATGATCCCCTATATGGAATATAATTGGAGGGGAATCAGATCGAAAGTTAAAGACAAGAACCTGATGTTGCAAAACATAATGCATCATATGGCTATCATTCTCGTGAAATTGAATATCCAACCATGGACCAAAAACAGTATCCCTAAATAACCTTTCATGATTTGGCTTCACTGACAAAAGCCCTTTAATTTCTGGAAGCAACTTAACACTTGAAAAAAAAAAAAAAACGAAACAAAACTACGGAACAGTAGAGACTAAAAAAACACTGATTTTGACATCGTAGAAATCAGACATGGTAATTTCCAGATAGATTTATATTATTGATTATTCTTTGAAAATAATCGAATTTACTATTAGGGTTATTTATGGTTTAAGGTTTATGTTAATCAGACATACAAATTTTGCATTGTGTCGGTGTGTGTGTGTGTGTGGTTGATTAACCGGTTAAGAAAAATTATGGAAGAACAGTTTTGTGTGTGTGAATTTATGTTTGTGTCTGTTGTGTGTGTTTTTTGATGTTAAAATTTTAGAGAATAAAAATTAGCAGATATAATAAAATGAATATTTTGAGTGTGGGAAAAAAATACAAAGTACAATATTATTATTTTATATAAAAGTATAAATGTAAAATGACTAAAAAACCAGTTGCCTAAAATACGGTCGCCCTAAAAGTACAAGTTGCCCAATTCAATTAATATAATACATACCTTACACAATTCTTACAAATACGTACCTGAATTGTACCCAAATTGTACTATAATAATTAAATAATGGACACTTGGCGGATTCTGGTTAAGTTGCCCCATCGCTCAGTCGCCCTGGACTCTTTTGAGAAGAAAATGTTTTTTTTGGTTAAAGAGTGACTAACACCCTATATTTTGGACCCTTTTCGGGATTTTCCCTATTATTTTTAGTGTGTAACGCTTGTTTTATTAGGAACCCTAGTTATACAAACGCACCTGTGACCTAACGATCCTAGTTAACGGTCCTAACGACCAACGATATGCTCAAATAACATTATAACAATGTCAAAATATATGGGAAACATAATTTAACAAAATCACAAGCTATCTCAAAAGTTACGTTTTACGACATTTTAGGTATTTACCGAATGTACACAATTTATGCAATTTAACTTATACCATTTAAATGGTACATACACTATCAAATATATAACAAAAATTAAAAAACCCTCCCCCTCTCACCCATCTTTGCCGTCCAAACCACCCCCATCATCCATACATTTCATTTTCTTATTCCTTTTAGTCTTACACACATCACTTCACTTCCCTTTTTTCTCCAAAACCACTAGCCACCTCAAGTATTCATTTCCATCTCATGCAATACGACTCTCCATATTATTTCTCTCACAAAAACTCATTTCTCTATCCTTTCTCTCTCTATTTGGGCTCCACAAACAAGAAGAACACACAAAATATTTTTCAAGGACTAATCAAGAACAAGAATGTATATAGGAATATATGAGCTAGCTTTGGGTTGGAGTTTTGAATCAAGAAGCCATAGAAATATCCTATCAAGACACCTAAGTATCTCAGCTCCTAAACATCACTCACACCCTTCATTAATCAAGGTAAAAACATTGGTGCAAGACAACTTGTGTTGTTCTTGCACCAAGAGAGTTTAATCTTCAATTTCTTGCACATAATCTTGCTTAAACTTTTTGTCAAATTAAACAACAAGAAATCTTTGATCTAAGAATATTTTACAACTTTAAAATGGCGTTAAAAAAAGTACCTACACTTGTTGTGGTCGTTTTTGAATCAAAAGTATTAGAAAAATGCATGCAAAGTTGATCTAAAATGAAGATAGTGGGTTGTTTAAAAATTTGTTCTTCACTAAAATTGTCATAACTCACTCATTTTTTATAGTTATGGCTGCTTCTTTTTTTTAAATTAACTTCAAAGAGTCCTCTATAACTTTGTAGTTTGGCCAAAAGTCAGTGGAGGTACGTAGCATTTTTTTAAAAATTATGCAAGATTCGTGTGCAGAAAGTGAATAAAAATGACAGATTTAACTATCAATTTTGTAAAACTTATAAAATATTCATACTTTATACTTTAATCTTCAAACCACCTCTGAAAGTTTTATATTTTCATATATTATTTAGATATGTTTGGCTTTTATTGATAAGAATTGTTCTTGGGAACAAAATATTAGATTTTGTAAGGTATAAATTCTGAAATTGCATGCAGTCTAGAAAATTAGTCCACTTAAATTAGCCATAAAGTTGTCATACTTGCAAGTAAATGACCCACACCACCATTAAAAGTTGAGTATAAGTGTTGACTTTAAAATCCCAGAGGTTAATTGGTAATATGGGTCATTTTGGACACATTTGATATTTTTTTTGAACGGCAGATTTTTATTAAAACATTAGCAAGAAGCTAGAAAAGATTACAAGATAACAAAATTAAGGTTTTGTAAACAAGTGAGCCAATTAACATTACACTTAGATCGACTAGAGCACCACGTATAAGAAAATTGAACTACATCATCGAATAAGAAAGCACGCCTTGGTTGAGAATTCCCAAAGAGCAATTGATTTCTGAAGCGTCAAATTAACCACCACATCACGTAATAAATACCTTCAAGAAACACCTTCAATTGCTTATGTAAACGAGTTGAGTGATCATTGGGATTGTTTTTGACTGAAAATATTATCTAACTTGTATGAGTCACAAATCAATATTAGAAACACTCCAATGGCTAACACTTGATTTATAATTAGTTTAATATATTAACAAAAGATTCCCAGAAGCCCTAAGTGGAATTTTGAGTAAAAAGTACTCAGCTTGCTAAAATACAAAAAGTGGTAAAAAAATAGAGTAAGTTTTGAAGTATGGACTATTTGGTTGAGTCAAATCTTATAAAAATGGTTGCAAATATTTTTGGACACATTAGACATATGGTAAAATATGATATTACAAGGACCATAACCATAAGTGACTTTTACTTGGTCAAACAAACTTTTGAAGTGACGAGAAAACCGGGTCATTTTACAACTTTATGTAAAACGTTAAAAAGCGAACTTTGGAAATTTAAAGTGAACATGAAACTTATATAATGAACGTTTATAACATCCGAGCATATCGTTTAGGATCTAATTAGGTATATTTATTTACATTAGGTCTCCGGTAGAAGGGTGAGCGTTCGTTTGGGTTGCCTACTTACCGTAAATTGACGTGAAGTCATCGTTGTCCTAACTTTTGAGGTGAGTTTCTCACAACCCCTCTTCTACCGTTTTTACGATTTTGGGGTGGAAAACATGATGTGTCTTATTTAAATTATTATGCTAGTACTTTTATGTGTTTAAACTTTCGAGCATACTTAAACTTATTGAACTTGATTTGAACTTGTTGAACTTTAAAATTGTTGAACTTTGAAAACGCTTTGATCTTTGAACTTGATATGTATGTTGTTTGATGCTTGGAATCCGCCACTACTTTTAGCTCATTTTTTCACTGTATCGGGATTGAGACGTTAGTACTTATGGATAGCGCTATTAGGAGATTAGCCCCTCTTCACTCCTCGCACTAGGGTGCATAGTATTAAGTGTTAGTGCCACACTATACAACTTGAACTTGATTGGATATTTGGAACGGTTAGGCTGGAATACGTTTAAGTAGCATAAACACTATAGCATACATATACATTGATTTGATTTGTGTTACGTTACTTTAGGTAACGGAGACTATCTTTGAAGATTTGTTATAAAGTGTTACGTTACCTTAGGTAACGGGAAATGTCATTTGAAACTTGAGTCGTTTTGGTTTCTCAACTTGTCTTGTCAACTTGGTATTGATTTGGTTATACTATTATCGGACATCTACTCTTTTATAAAACTATATTTTGTGTGCAGAATCCTGTGATCTCACCAACTATTTTCAATAGTTGACCCCTTTTTATCATGTTTTTCAGGTGACGTTCCTAGAGTGGAAACTTAGTGCATTTGCATTCGGACATTGTCAAGATGTCTACTTATTTGCAAGGATCGTGTCTTTTGGGATATCCATGTTCGGATGAAGAACAACTTATGCTATCTTTTGTACTTTTAAACTTGTACTTGGAATTGTTGTAATTCGGATATTTTTACATTTATCTTAATCATGTATGGTGTTTTATCTATCATCTTGTGTGGTGTTTATTAATACGTCGCACCTCGTGTTTCCGCTTTAACGGGGTGTGACATCCAAGTGCTTCCCAAGTACCTAAAACACTAAAAGAAGCGATTTAAGGCAATAAACGAACACATTTACATGATTTTAAGGGTTAAATGACCCTGAAAAAGTGTAAAAAATTACACCTCATCAATTATTTTCCTCACCTTCATCGTTATCTTGTCTCGAGAGATGTCACTTTTCATGAAGATTTACCTTACTTTCCGGTCACTACTTATCGTCATTAAGAGCAGAATGATGATTTGTTTGTTTATATTTCTCCTACTCTTGTTGCAACCACTGAACTATATGTTGAACCTGAAGGTCCGCCTATTGAAGTATATACAAGGCGACCTCGAATAACATCAGATATCGTTCGTGAACCATCCTCTCAACCAAATGATGCATCAAATAATGTATCCAATGATGTACATATTAGTGCACCCGGTGATGCCTCTGGTGGTTCTGATTCGCCACCTCCTTCTACTGCACGTGAACCTCCTCCTGTATCTTTATTGCAAACTTAGACTCTATATTAGTCCTGAAGACTGTTGGTGAAGCATTGGCCCATTCTGGATGGCGTGCTGCTATACTTGAGGACACGGATACTCTTGATCATAACGTTACTTGGGATTTAGTAGATTTACCGGTTCATAAAAAGCCAATCGGATATAGATGCGTGTTTAGTGTTAAGATGAATCCCGATGGTTCAATTGCTCGATTGAAGACTCGTTTGGTAGCTAAGGGTTATGCACAAATATATGCCATTGATTACTCTAAGACTTTCTAACCGGTTCCAAAAATATCTTCTATTCGTTTGTTTATTTCTTTGTCTGCGACTTACGATTGAGCACTTCATCAACTACATGTGCAGAATGCCTTCTTACATGGTGACGTGCAAGAAGTATATATGGTGAAACCTCAAGGGTTTGTTGCTCAAGGGGAATCTGAGAGAGTATGTAAACTTAAGAAAGCTTTGTATGACTTAATCTCCGCGTGTTTGATTTGGGGAATTTAGTAATGCAATAATTAAGTTTGGCTTACGAAAGAATGTTTATGATCATTTCGTTTTATAATTATGGATTAATTGACAAAAAGAACAATTTTGTATATTAAAAAAAGGGTCTTGCAAATGCCTTTTATATAAAAAGGAGCAATCTGTCTTGTCAATCTCTTAAAAAGTAAGGGTTTTATCTCGTTTGAGTCTGTGTGGCAGTGGTTTCAAACCTCATGGATTAATCGGGCAATGTGTTGGAAACCATGGTTAACAAAAAAAAAGAGCAATCTTAAGAAAGCTTTGTATGACTTAATCTCCGCGTGTTTGATTTGGGGAATTTAGTAATGCAATAATTAAGTTTGGCTTACGAAAGAATGTTTATGATCATTTCGTTTTATAATTATGGATTAATTGACAAAAAGAACAATTTTGTATATTAAAAAACAGGTCTTGCAAATGCCTTTTATATAAAAAGGAGCAATCTGTCTTGTCAATCTCTTAAAAAGTAAAGGTTTTATCTCGTTTGAGTCTGTGTGGCAGTGGTTTCAAACCTCATGGATTAATCGGGCAATGTGTTGGAAACCATGGTTAACAAAAAAAAAGAGCAATCTTTTATAATGATTTTAATGAGTTTAGTTGTATATTATGTTTAGATATATATGCATGCTTTTCAAGCGGAGCTCAAATTCTCCATGTGCCGAGCCCATGCCTACTTGAAAGCTCAAGTTATCGAGCTACGCCTAAGCCATGTCAGACTCGAGCTCAGCCATAACCATTACGTGTTTAATCTTATATTGTTTAAGAAAACTAAGTCAGATTAAAATTACATTATATATGAGATTTGCATTAACCTTTGTTCTAAACTATAGGTAAGATAGAAAAATGAAAAAAGGCATCAAGATAATCACTTTGCATACCTTTTTACAACCTTTTTACTCTCTTTCCATAACGTATCTATTCCTCAACAAAAAGAAAGTACTTCACGAGTATTTTCGGGACCTGTTCTTTATCCCATGAGTCAAAATGCTTGGACGCTCGGCCTTGTCCTTAGTAAATGCTCTTTGAACATCTTCTTTGAGTTCCACGAAGCGCGTTCTTTTAATAACTTGCTCTTCTTCCGTGCCCTTTTCTAGATAAAATAAATCAGGCAAATCGTCCAGCATGAACTTGTCAAGGACTTCTGAACAATGAGGAAAGAAACGTCGACCCATCTCCACTGAATTCACAAATAAAATCTCAATTACTTTATGTCATCAACTCCCTAACTGACCATGTAATTTGGTACTCTAAGCAAAATTTGGTTTTATAATGCAAGTTAGTTTGAGAGTTGATTTTATGGTGAAGTGACTTCAGGTTTACATAGGCTCTTTTGGGGTGTTTGGATGTGCATCTTGAAAATGATTGTGTGGTGACGTACGAATAATATCCAACCATTATGAAACATGCTATGTCAGATAGTATTTGGATATGATACTTTTGCTGTTTTAAATTGTTTTGATTATCACTCCGCAATTCTTATTATGTAAAGGAAGCAATGGGATTAATTGACAAAAAGAACAATCTTGTGAAAAACGAATAGATGTTAAATGGGAATAAATTTATTTCAGATATGAATAAATAATGCGTAAATAGGCAACTTGTTTGTACTATGCACCAATCCATTTATTTTGTTGCAAGTTAGTTACGTACCTGTTTTGGAGAGCGATTCTATTCGCGAAATGATCCTTTTATGTTTTGCTGATGGTGTCTCGTTCAAATCCATCTTCAGGTTCCCGCTGGAACCATTGGCAAGGTCCATTGCAAGTTTCGCTTCAGTTGGAAACAGCAATCGCGCAAAAGCCACTAAAATAACAAAAACCAAACACCAAATAAATACGAAGGTCGATACAAAGGTAAAACCGCAATTTCCCACAAACACTATCTAAAAACCAATACCTCTGTTTTCCAAATGAAGTAATTTCATGTCCAAATCATCAGCCATAACCGATGACAGCATCGGTACATCTCCCCCCATCGAATTTCTCATGATTTCACGTTCCAAAAGGTCAATGCATATTCGATCCTTGTTTGCTTCTTGGCCACGTTCAGTTTTTGCATTATAATCCTTTGGTCTCGTTAACCTCTTGCATATACCAACCGCATTCTGCCCATCTCTCGTTATATCCAAAACTGACGCTTGTTTGCTTAAAAGACAAACAATAATAGATGGTTCCTTACGTATTGCAGCAACATGAAGGACAGTGTATCCTCGACCATTTCTGCGGTTTACATCCCCCTTATTCAAACCGAGTAAGTCTTTAACAACTTTCGGATCACAATAAGAAACCGCATAATGTAACCCATTCGCTTCATCTAACGTTATGTTTGACTCAGTCAGCAGAAGTTTGACCAGCTCTACATCATCAGAGTCCAATGCTTTGTGTATTTGCCTAATTCGCTTTTCATGCAACTTATCCTCCTCAGATTTTTCTAAGAGTTGGTCCTCGACATCTAGAGATTTTCGGCGAAGCAACTTTACATCTTGGGAAACTTGTTGAGGGAGTTCTTTCTCAAGTGAGACATCATCGAGGTCAGACCGGACGACTCGATGGACACACTGAGTCAATAGGTGAGTTAATTCGCAGTGAAATGCCACTAGAAGTATTGGGATCACATCTTCAACAAGAGCCTTTTCGATAAAGTTAAGAAGACGTCGCTGCATTTTTAACATCAATTCTAATTTGAATCAATTTTATCAAGGACAAATAACAATTAATCTATGATCACATTCATAAGTTAATGTCATGGATCAATTTGATCCATGACATTAACTTATGAATTTAATGAAACATGGAAATAATTGCATACAGACCCACTGTTGAGCCAAGGAGAGGCTAGCACACAATTAACGGATATGTTTAATTCTTACCTCCTCCAAAAGTATATTCATCAATTTCAAATTTTTGGCCCCTGCCTAAATTTTCTAGCCCCGTCAACTAATTTCTCACTGATTTTTACCGTAGATAAAAGTAAGGGGTGGAAAATTGGGTAGGTCACGCTGGTTGAGTGACTGGTGCTTTGGGTCAAAACACATAGTTTTAGCAATGTTGCAAAAATCGCTAGGCGCTAGTCTGGCCGGTCACCTTCGAGGCGGAATTAGCCTAGGCGAATTGGAATTTTATGTATATAAATATTATAAATAATATGTATAACATAACAAAATACTTATCCTTTCAAATGATTCAAAGTTCACATAGTTTGAAGTTGCAAACTAGACAAATATACATAACAATTCAAGTACTTAAAACTTCAAACGTGAACATATCACTTCAAATACTTCAAACATAAATATTAAATTGATGCTTGATTCTCATCTTGTCCATTGTTCAATTGGTTCAAATTTCATACGAAAAATCCATGACTTTGTGTTTACAATCGATGGTTTTTCTTTTGTGTTAAGATGTTACGTTAAAATAAATATGGGTCGGGTATATTGGAAAGAAAAACCCTAATTATTAGTTAAAAAACATTGACTTTTTGTTGACTTTCGTTGACCGCCTAGCTCCGCCTAAGTGGATGTTTGACCGCCTTTTGACTTTTCCGCCTAGTTTGGCCGCCTAGCCATAAAATCGAGGCGGCATGCCCGCCTAGCGCCTAGACGGCCTTCTAGCCCGCTTTTTACAACACTGAGTTTTAGCATGGTTGGGGATACAGTTTTTTTTAATTTTTACTTGTAATCAAAGTACTAGATATTATCACAGCTAGAATACTGCTATATTAACAATCTATGTCAATAAGATGATTAGTGTGTGTACAATTTACGGCAAATACCTATAACAACTTTAAACTTGTTTGATCGACCGTCTACCCAATTGACACACTTCCTTTCAACTTATTTCAAAGTTTTTCCATTCAACCTTTTTTCAGGTTTAGCTTTTGATCGATTGAAGAATAATTACAACCCATTTTAGGTACATCCGTGCATAAGATATAATTGAAACCTCAACATTAAAGAAAGGTTTCTCGCACATCAAAATTAAAAAAAAAAAGCTACGACAATCAGATTCATTGTTAAACTACAATGACTTTAAACACTGCAAGAAGAAAGTGCATACCTGAAAAAGCGAAACCAACTCAGGAACCTGAAAAATAACTGAAGCATACATCAATTCAACAGCAAACATGATAGCTGGCCTACAAGCATCATGTGGACATCCACCATGAACACAAGTCGAAACCTCAACCGGCGAAGACTTCATTTTTCCGGTATACAAATAACTCAAAAACACAATAAAAGCATCATATCCAACATGCCCGTAGGGCAAAATCTCGCTCATAATGTACTTAAGTTTCCCATCCACATGAAAACAATCCTTGTTTTCCTTAAACAAATCGCAAAAAAACTTACTCCTAGATCCTAAAATACAGCGATGTACACACACATCATTCCCTTGTACCATAACTACCGCGTCACTATAACTGGAATCAGAATCCAACTCAGTTTCAATTAAAAGCTTAGATAAATTTGTACTAAGCTTATTTAAGCTAATAATCTCTAGATTTGATCGAGGTTCAGGCGTAGAATAATTAGAACCATTAGTTACACATGAAGGTGATGTAAAACTAATAGATGATGATGGTTCAGCCATTTTTATCACTACAAATTTAAAGATCTTTAATGACTTGTACCTTGTGCATAAAAACTAGTACTATTCCAAGAATCAACAAACAGAAAACCTAGCAAGAAAAATATAAACAACACCCAGATGGTTAAATAACAAATCCAAATGAAATTAGAATTTAAAACTAACTCATGTCATAAAATCATATTTCAAAATGACCCAGATAGATGAATAATAATCAAAAAAGTTATGAAAGCGTGTGAAGATGAAGTGGTTAGTGTGACGCAAATGATGACGTCATTTGGGCTTCATGTGTTTTGTATACGTAGTCAATTTCGTCACGCTTGCTTTTGTAATATATGTTCACATGAATGAGGTCAAGGTCTACTCATTTTTATATTGTTTTCATGTTTACTCCTTTGTTAATTTGGGGAAGGTGATATGCACACCACACAAAGTGATGTGCACACCACAAAATCACATATGTGATGCATATGGTACAACACCACATATGCATTTTTATGGTGTGCATATCAATTTGTGTGGTGTGCATATCAACTCCCTTAATTTGGAAGTGGTCCTTACTTATCAAAACACTTTTGATGTTTTTGACGCCCAATATTTAAGAACGTCGAATGTTGTGATTTTTAATTCTTATATCGTAAACAACTAGTAATTTTATATAATTTTTGATGACGTATAGTAGGCATACCAAGCCTCCGGGCTTGGGCCACACTATCACTTGGGCTTCTGGATAGGGGTGTAAACGAGTCGAGTCGAGCCGAGTACTGCCAAGCTCGAGCTCGACTCGAATACTAAAACTCGAGCTCGAAACTCGGCTCGAGCTCGGCCGAGCTTTATATTTCGAGCTCGAGCTCGACTCGTTATATAAAACTCGAGCTCGAAACTCGACTCGAGCTCGATTATTTCCACATTTCATGCTCGAACTCGATAAATACTCGCCATATGAAGCTCGACTCGACTCGATTTATGAAGCTCGATAAGGCTCGCGAGCTTCACGAGCCGAGTATTATGAAGCTCGAACTCGACTCGAAAATATACTCGAGTAGCTCGAGCTCGAGCTCGACTCGTTTAGATCGAGTCGATTTCGAGTAGTTTACGAGTCGATCTCGAGTAACTCGCGAGTTGTCTCGTCTCGTTTACACCCCTACTTCTGGACCCAACTTAGCAGTCATGGGCCGAAACTAAACCCAATCATGCATTGGTCACGGCCCGGACACAGCAAAACGGACGCGGACCTAACTATAAGATAGTTATGTCCACGGAAAGCACACGCGTCCGTACACACGGTTATTACGGAATCTTGCCCGACAAGGGACCCACTCTGGCCACTAACTAAACAAACAAAATATTAGGAAACCCTAATATTTTGTTCGCTTATAAAAAGGGACCTTATGACACAATGAACAGTACGATTTTCTCACTCTACATACACATACTTTCTCTCCTCTACATGTTTACTTACTTTCACGCCGGAGTCTAACCGTGGGGTTCGTCCCCACGGTAAGACTAACGGTTTATTTGATTGTGAAGGAAATCATCACTTCTCTTGCTCTAGTACAAGATCTAATGCTCAAATCATTTTGGAACTCGACCTAACGTATAATTTGAGTCATATTCTAAACCATACACTTATTTTGTACTAACAAGTGACGTCATCCGTGGGACCGCAACGTAACCACGTTTTCTAAAATACTCATCATGAGCACTCACGAAAAACACACCCCAACCATTCCCACGTCCGCCGTACGGAACACTGGGGGAAGAAGTGGCCCACAAGGTCTCGAAGAGCCTACGCCTGACGAGGTCCTAAGAGAATTGTGCGACAAAAACTACCACCAACTCTTGCCACTCATTGCCGAAAAGATGCAAAAAGAAAAAGAGCAGCAAGATAAGCTTAATGCGGTAAAGGCACGCCTACTCTACGGCAACGAGACCGGAAAAAATCAAAGAAATCATGAAGAGTCGCATTACTCCGAATCCAAGACGCCAACCGCCAAAACAGAGCCAAAAATGAGGAATGGAAATAGGCGCTCCTTCACCCAGGCCCAGGCCGCGGAAGGAGGGTGGTGTGTTCAATAGGTTGGGAGGAAAAGAACGAAGTGCATCTGCACGTTCTGACAGCCGCCATCAGGGTTCCCACGAAAAGGAAACTGAGGTGCAACCAAGGAAGCATCATCATAGGGGCACGTCGTCTCGGGAAACTACGGACATTCGGAGAATGAAGACAGTGAGGGAGGTCACTGGATGTCCAAATCAAGAAGACACATGTCAAACACCTACGAAGATGATCTCTCTCAGCCTTGGACGTATGAGGAAAAAAACCCTTTCACACCTCGTATCCGGCATTTCAATTTCCCAAGGACAAGGATGCCCAGCCACGTCAAGACATGTGATGAAAGCGGGGATCCGGAAGATCATTTAAAGCTATTCCAGGCCGCGGCAAAGACAGAGAGGTGGGCAATGCCAACATGGTGTCACATGTTCAACTCAAAACGCTAGAGTCTGGTTCGACAAACTCCCAAGGGAATCCATTGACAGCTATGAAGATTTGAGAACAGCATTTAGGGAAAATTATCTCCAACAAACAAAACACATCAAGGATCTGGTAGAGATACATCATATCAAGAAAAGAGATGGAGAATCCACAGAGGACTTTATGGAAAGATACAAAGCAGAAATCCTGGATGTGGAAGGAGCGCCAGAATGCATGAAGATCTCCGGATTCATGCACGGTATAACCCACCCTGAGTTGATCAAGCGTTTATACGAGAACATTCTGAGGTCAATGGACGAAATGTACAGGGTGACTACGTCTTTTCTGCAAGGGGAAGTTGTCGCATTCAGTCATAGTCGAAAAAAAGTGCACGCGTCGTGGAAACAGCCAGAAGGAGGAAACAAGCCAAATTTTAAGAAGGGTTTTCAAAATAAGCAAAGATCGGATCGGAAGCCAGATAGGTTTTCACTCCTTACGAAAACCCCGAAAGAAATTTTCGCTCTAGAAAAAGGAAAATTCAAGGCTCCGCCACCAGTGGTAACTCCTGCGGAAAAAGGGATCCAAACAAGTACTGTGAATTCCACGCAGATACGAGGCACACCATGGACGAATGCATGCAGCTGAGAAAGCAGATAGATGAGATGATCAAGTCGGGTAAGTTGTCGCAATTCATCAAAGAATTAAAACAAAACGATAAGCCAAAGGCACCAAAGAAGGGCAAAACGGCCGGAAAAGACAAGCCCCTAGCCATCTTGATGATTCAATCGTGGGAGAGGGCAGCCAAACAAAGGGTCACCCAGAGTTTCTCTCCGGAGACAATAATCTCTTTTCTGTCTTTAGGAGAGGAAGACGGAACGGAAGGACCAATGATCATCAAAGCTAAAATAGGAGGGCACTTCGTACACCGGATATACGTAGACGGAGGAGCGTCCTCAGAAGTTCTATACGAACATTGCTTCGTCAGGCTCCGGCCAGAAATAAGAAGCCAGATGATCCCAGCTACCACATCACTCATAGGATTCAGTGGAGAAACCATTTGGCCGATAGGCCAGGTATCCCTACTAGTAAAGATAGGTGACGAAGAGCATTCCACATCCGCATGGATGAACTTCATGGTTATCAGGTCACCATCTCAATACAATGGAATAATAGGCAGAACGGGTATAAGAAAGATCCGTGTCGTACCATCCACAGCACACGGAATGTTAAAATTCCTGGTAAAAGGAGGAACGGTAACAATACGAAGCAGCAGAGTCATCCCGATGGAATGTGCAATGATCTCCGGACCTAGCACACAAACACCCTGACCTGTCAGGTGTTCGGAGGTGACGATAAAAGTGGCCATTCATCCTGAATACCCCGAGCAAACAATAGCCATAGGATCTACCCTAACAGAAAAAGGACGCAAAGAACTATGTGCTTTGCTCAGACAAAACCTGGATGTTTTTGCCTGGAAGCCAGCAGATATGACGGGCGTCCCGCGGCACATGGCGGAGCACCGCCTAAATGTCCGAGAGGTATGCCCACTGTCTGACAAAAGAATGGGGCAAGCGCCGGATGAAATAAAGCGATCCAGGAGAAGTGGAAAATTGGTAGATGCCAAGAATCGTGAAGAAGATCCTATCACAGCTGGCTATCAAACGATCTATGGTCAAGAAAACACGATGGGAGTTGGCGAAATGTGTGGGATTTTCAAGATTAAACAAAGCATGACTCTCTAGGTGGTATCTTGCCGGGAGATAGATTGGAAAGTAGAGTCTCTCTGGAATACCCTTTTAAGTGCTTCCTGGACGCATATCAGGCGGTATCACCAATTCAAAAATGGCTAAGGAGGCCGAGAAAAAACAACATTCATCATGAGCCAGGATAAATCTTGTTACTCAAAAGATGTCGTTCGCCTAAAGAATGTCGGGGGCAACTTACCAACGCTGGTAGATAGGTCTTCCAAAAGCAGATTCGGACGCAACCTGGACGTATATTGTCGATGACCTTGGTCATAAAAAGCGAAAGGATGAAGAAATTTATCCGAGATATAGAAGAAACATTCAAAATTCGCCGGAAAATAAACATGATGCTAAATTAAAAAAATGCCACTTTGGGAATGCAGGACGGGATGTTCTTGGCTACAAAGTAACGCCGACGGACTGAATGTATGTCTAGAAAAGGCGACGCGGTTCTTAGTTTGCCCTCTCGAGATGCTTAAAGACATGCAAAATTGAAACGGGAAAACTTGCAAGTTTAAACAGATTTCTATCAAAATCAGCTGAAAAATCACTGCCGTTCTTCAAAACCCTGAAGAAGTGCACAAAGAAAAGCGATTTCCAATGGACTCAGGAAGTCGAAGTAGCCTTCAAACAGATGAAGAAACTCATAGCGGAACTCCCAATGATGACTGCACCAAAGGAAAAGGAGGAGCTAATCATATACCTAGTCGCGACCAAGGAAGCTATCAGCACAGTCTTAATGACCGAAAGGGGAGGCAAGCAATTACCAGTGTACTTTGTGAGCCACACCCCCATGGAAAAATTAGTATTAGCCTTGCTCAGCGCAAGCAGATGGCTGAAAAGGTACTTCCAGGCACATACAATTGTTGTAATTACGGATCAGCCGATAAAGCAATTATTGTCAAAATCAGAAATCAGCGAGAGGATGCTAAAGTGGAAATTTGAGCTAGAAGGATATGACATCCAATACAGGCCAAGAACATCGATCAAAGGGCAAATATTGGCAGATTTTATCGTAGAGCGACCGGATGAAGAATCCCCAGACGAACTCATGGCAGAGCTAAAAGAATTACCGAAACCATAGACTTTGTTTACAGATGGGTCATCCTGTATAGATGGTTCTGAAGCCGGGCTGATATTGACAAATCCATAAGGAGTTGAATTCACATACGCCATGAGGTTTAGGTTTGAGGCTACCAACAATGAAGATGAGTATGAAGCATTA